>JAVTVJ010000262.1:1800000-1972500 GCA_034509425.1 Eopsaltria australis | reverse complement strand
GAAGTCCATATATTATTCCACACAATATTCCACAATAAGAAATGATCTTCTTCTATGGAAACTGGGGAGTAATTTAAAAATATTGAAATACACCTAATTTGGGTATCTGGATGGAATGCTTTGTTTTGGTTTGTTCCGTAAATAGCCTTTCCTTGGCCATGGTTTTCCATCCAAAAAGAGATGCTACGATTTTTTAAATAATTCCTAATCTTTTGGTAAATCACTGTTTTTTTGTTTGTTTGTTTGTTTGGAGATCATTAGTGTCATCCAAACACCGAAGATTTTAGCTGTGAAATAGCCAAAGATGATTTGAGGGCATTTCTCTCTCATTAGTCTCTCCGTAAATCCTTGAATTTCCAGGACTCTCTGCCCCCACTCTACTACTCTGAGCTGGTTCCCTTCCCAATTTCTCATCCAGTGAAGCAGCCAAAAGGAGCTCCCTGCTCTCTGTAATGAAATGTCCCATACAGGAAATCAGCTTCAAGAAAAAAAAAAACACATAGAAAAGCAGTACCAGTTAAAGGATTGATCGTGTACATTCTGATTTGCACAAAATGGCTCTGAAAGTCACCAGAAGTAAAATAAATGCTTTTTAAAAAATCTGGAGAATTTGTATTACTGCAGAGAAATTTGTGCTATTCTTCTTTCCTGTTACAAATATTGCAATTTTGACAAGGACTAACATATATTGCTGTAAATCAGAATAATGGAACCTTTTCATACTTTAAAGGCCAAAGATGATGCTGTAATAACACTGACTCTTATTAAATCTTTTTATCTCTTAATTATTGTAAAGGTATCTAAAAACTCCAATAGATAAGCAGGAATTTCCAAGTAGAAAGAACAAAAAAATCCCAAAAAGTTCCATGGAAAAGATGAAAATATTACAAAATATTTCCACAAAATTAAATATTCTTATAGCAAATAGAAAGGTGTTAACATATTAATCTGTATTTAGTTTTAGTAAGACTAATGAATCAATGACAAACTATTATTTCACGCTACTTATATATATATAGAAAGACTTTTTTTATAATATATGGATGCATATAGAAACAAAACTATATATAGTAAGTACTATGCCTTTGTTATCCTTCAGATATCTTTAGTGATAGAAAAAATTCCAGATTGATATTTTAATTAATTTTAATCTCCCATCAACTGAGACGAATAGTGCCTTGATCATCAAAACTGACATATATTCCACCCACTCCAATTTTTTGAAGATGTTAGCATTATCCTCCCTAAAACTGACTTAGAAAGCCACACTTTAAATGTCTGATGATATTAACTATTATCTTAAAAGGAAAACTAATTTTATTCACAGGGTTGCTTAAAGGAGCTTAGCTTTGTTATGTTTATGAGAATGTAAAGATGATCTGGGAAGTTTATCCAGAATTTTTCTATAGATATGAATACAGAAGACCAATACCTGCATGGATTTTTCTTTTGGAATTTTGGCTGTAACACCCTTGATGCTTAGCTAGAAAATATCAGGCCCTCTTTACGAACCAGCTGTGCTACAGAGCAGTGGTTACAGAAAAGGAAAAATTATAAAAGGAGAAGATAATGAAGTAAATGTGATATCAGATAAGCTGCTCAACAGATAAACTGATAAACCCCCCTGCAGTATGTCCCCAACCCTGCAGAGAACTGCACTGAGACACTTTGGAATGGGATGGCAAAACCCTACAGTCCACGGAATGCCTTTAGTGGTGTGTTTGGGGCAGGGCTGGAGATGTTGGGACCCAACACAACTTCCTTTCACACCAGCTCCTATGGGCTGCACCATGAGAAACCATTCTCAGTGAAATTCACCTTCAAAGGTCTCACAAACACCCTTTTGTTTGGCTGAGGTGAATCAGTTTTTCAGTATTACATTGTGCTGTTGCATGCAGCAAAGGTCACCACTGACACAGGCACCACTGAACCCCACTGTTCCAGGAAAAGGTCAGGGAGATGAATGCAGATAAAACTGCTCTTCTGTTAGAGATCATTTCCCAGCAACAAAACAATCAGGGAACTAAGTTAATATAGCTCTGCAATCACATGTGTTCTCTGAAAAGGTACATGTTTTCATCTTCCATGCTCTCAACTTGCTTCTTTGACCACCTAAAATTCACTTCCAATTAAAGAAAGCATATTTAAAGAACTATTCAACACCACACTAGAAAAATGTGATTTTCTTTATTTTGTTCTTCTGAAGTTTTCCTATTCTAGTCAGAATTGCATTATTTATAAACTGAAATCAATACTTCCTTCAAATTTGCATAGAGAGATGCTGAAATATCAGTTAAAGTATTTCTCCTTTTAGAATAAATCGTATTTATGAATGAGATATCAACATTTCATCTCATGTCTAGTTAGTAAATGATATTTCCAGCTTGACAGAAAAATGTATGAATTGAGGGAAAAGACACTCATATTTTCTCTATTGTTGATAGACTGCAGCCCAGCCCATCATCCTTGAACTGAACTTCCTCAATCCCAATACTCCCCTACCCTATCCTGTAAGTTCTTTTTTTAGTCCTCATTGACCTTGAATTACAGGATGAAAGAAAGAATTGCTAGAAAAGTTTAGGAGAACAGTCTAATTCAGAATAATGGAGCTTGGAGTTTAATATTATGTATATATGAACCAGTTACTGGAATCAGACAATTTGTTTTCCAGACAAATTTGAGCTAATATAATATAATATAATGGTAATTCATTTCCAAACTGTAAAACTCAGTATTGGAAACTAGCTGAGCAACTTGTCAGTAGTTTACAAGAACATACAGCAGCTCTTTGCCATGTATAACACGTTAGAATTTATAAATCACTTAGAAAATGCTCATTAATCTCTAAACACTTCAATACAATCATAGATCAAGCTCATGATTTAGAAGCTGTTGCATGCATTATTTAAAATAATACAGAAACCAGAAGTTTAAAAAATACAACTTTATATTCAGACAGAACAAGCACAAAGACAATTCTTGCAAGTGGAAGTTAATTCAAAGAATGAGATTTAATTAACATTGCAGCAATTTATGTTTGCCATTAACTTCAGCAGAAAAATTGTGACTGATTATCCAAGTACTGTGGATGAAGGCAAAAAGAACTAAGCAAGAGCAGAGGAGACAAGAGGAGTGTTCAGGAAATATGAGCAGAGCTAGGACTACCTTGCATTTTTATCCAGTGCTTTAAAACTTCAGTTTTCAAATGTTGGGTGGTTTAATGCATAAAATGACCTGATTATTTCAAGACAGAAATATGGTGATGAAATTTGTCCAATTTACTGAATACACCCGTTTTAAAAAATTATTAAATTTAAGTTTAAATTAGGATTATTTTTTATAATTTAAATTCCTTCATTACCATGGCTCTTGCACTCAGAGTTGCCATGGGAATGGTTCTGTGTGTCATCTTCCTTCTCCTTCTGGCTATCCTGACTCTACACGTAGATAGCAAAATAAAACACTTGTATCTGATGCAATGTATGTCACTTTAGCAAGTGAAAGCAACAAAAACAAAAGAGACTGAACAGCCAGTCCTTCACAGAATTAGTTGCACTTGCTCCAGGTCAAGAAGTATGAAATGGATTTTAAAAGGTTTTATTGAAAAAGTCCACTTTAGAACCTCTAGCCATGTCTTGAATATCTGATCATATTCCTGTTTAAGTGAAGGTTTTGGGGGAAGCCTTAAAAGAAGAGAAACAAAGAAAAATATGCCTATTTAATATGCATATTAAATCAGTTCTCACTGGAAACCAGAGATTGCATGCTAGATGGAAATAAGATTTAGAAGATCATGAGTGTGGCTTTTTTCCCCTTCTTTTGCTCCTGGCCAACCAATGCACCCCTAATCTTGACACTTCTTGTCTCATCTCTCTGTCAGATGAGGATTCAGACTCGAATCAGAAGCCTCACTTCAGACAGGTGTTTTTAAATACAACTTGCATTTCTAAATTAAATATTAGGTGTGCATACCCTGCGTACTATAAACTTTCCAGGGGAGCAAACTTTATTATTCATTCATAGGAGCACAGCATAAATTTCACCACAGTAGGAAATCATTTAAATATGTAACACAGATATGAAGACAACAAACAGGTATCTCTCATTGTTAGTCTGGGCAGAAAAAGGTAAAAGCATGTTCTCAGAAATATCTTGAAGCTAACGGAGCTGCAAAATAAACTTCTAAAGCTTAGGAGACTGCTCTCATTCCAAATTGCACAACTTAATGTCATTATTGTATATAAATTAAAACTATTTCCAAAATGTGAGCCTAAGGCAAATGCACAGGGCAGAGTCAAGAGTTGTGGAGTGTAATGAAGAAACTACTTTTAAGAAGCAAATAAATCAGGCAAACTGTTAACAACATTATTGCTTTAAAGACCCTGAACATTATCAGAATTGGTTTGTAATTTCCCTTGTCCTTCATTTTGAACACATTCCATAAAGATTTATGTGAAAGTCATGACATGTACAAACAAAATTTGTTTCAGATTGATCACTTGTGATAATTGTTTTCCTTTACTACACTTGACCAAAATCACTCCTTTTACCAAGAATGCAACAGAAATCTTCATTTCACTTGTCATATACTGGAAACACCAGAGTTGCCTTTGTTTTGTTATTGCTGTTGGCTTTTCCTAGTTTTGATGGCTGGTTTTTGTTTATAATGAAATATCTTTCAGAAATGTTTAGGTAAACTTTGAAAACAGAAGGGTCTTAATGTAACTGAAGATTTTCCTGAGTTGGACAATTAACACTTGTTGCAGAAGTTTCTAATTCACCAGTTTCTATCTGAACTATCTTGTTCCTTACCCTGACTGGAATACTCAATAGTGATTTTTCCCACTCTGTATAATTCATTGTGAGAGGTTCCAGATAACTGAAATGTGCTTAATTATCCTACCATGGTTCTTAGGCGAGTGTGGAGATAGCACCAATGAACTTATTTGACATTTCAGTTTAAAATCACCCCAGTCAATAAATACACATCTCATTCTTAGGGGTTTGAATCATGTGCTCAGTGCCCTTCACAGCTACTGACTACAACAGGAACAAACAAAATCAAGGCACATTTCTTATCTCAGTGCTGTGTGCCTGCCAATTTCTTTGTAATGACTATTTTACATATTTCTCCACAAATGCCCCTTTCACAAATTGAAATAAACTATTATTATCAAATATAAAATCGTGGCAGCATTTGGGCGTTCCATTTTAGTGACTACAACTTAAATCAGAAATCTGCTGAAAATGCATGCCATGGAAAAATTGCTAATGGTTATAAATAATGGTGTACACTGCAATGAAAGAAACTTGCAGAAGCTGAAAGACCACACGAGTAAGTAAACTGTGGGAAAAAATACAGTATTGATTAACCTTTCCCCTTCTCATTCAAACTAGAATTTAATTTTGTTCTCCTCTTATTGTGCAAGTTACAGGAACATCTTTTAAAAGATATTTATTGGCTGACTCACTTATGGCTAATTCTGGTGTATGAGACACGAAAGTAAATGGAACCAGGTTGAATTTTGCTGCCTTAAAAATGACTGGCCATTCAAATTTTCCAGCAGAAAAAGAACATCTCTGTTAAAAAATTTATGAGCATTAAAAAAAAAACATTCAAGAAATAAATCAATATTGTTTCAAAAGCCACTTTTCTCCTATGAATACTGTATAGTAATCAGGCATACATGCAAAAAAACATCAGCTACAAGTGGTGTAACTGTACAGAGAAGACCAGCAGATGAAAATCTGTGATTAATAACTATGTTCCACAAAGACCTTGGCTCTAAAATCTTAATTCTGGCAGACCTGAACAAGTCTGAGAACTGAGATGCACAATTTCTGCCTTGTGGTTTTCTTTCCAATTGAAAATGCTTAATTCATATACACATTGATATAAATATGTATGCATATTCATATCATTAAACACACTGAATATTCATGGCATAATGCTGAATTCCTTAGAAAATGTATTGTTTAAATGCATTGTTCAGAAGTGACTTAAAACAGAGAGCATGCATCTCAAGCTTTTTTTAAAATTGTGATTTTTACTGTCTTCAATTCACATTCAATATAGACATTTACAGACTGTCCTTAATCAGTTACCAACAAGTTGATATTTGTCTTCAAATTTTCACAAGAATAGCACCAGCAGTGCTGATAACAGTGCGGTGTTGGGTGGAAATATCAATGCAGCTGTACATGCCCAGTAAACAAATGCCATGTATTTCTTATTTATTGTCATCTATGCAAACTTCATGTTCATGTGGGCTTGAGCTCAGGCAATGTCTGATGGGGGGTTTTGTCACTGTTTCATAACTGGCTTTTATGTGATCTGCTATTCCAATAATGAGCCTTTAGAAAGAGCTGCTCCTTTAGATTTATAAGCCATTAACATAAACAATTTGGAAGATGGTTCAAAGGGCTTCATCGTGTCATTGTGGAAAGAGAAGCATTCTTGACTTTCAAGTCACAAATGACAATCTTGTCTGTAGAGATTTGAGACTCAGGGAAAAAAAAAGGAAAGTTGACTTTTGATTAGGGTGGAAGCTGGATGCTACTGTGGGAATCAACTTAGGATGAGTGAACAGGGAACTCCCCAGCCACCCCATGAGGATCCTGAAATTCTGCTGCCATCAAGCAGAAGGATTCATCTTGATAAACTGATGAACTGTCCTGGTAGTGTTACTGAGACACAGAACGTCAGTCAGATGAGGCTCTTTACCCCTTACACCACCTCCACAGTGATTGCAATACTATATGCCATTAATTCATGGTGATGTTTATTCCTGGAAGAGACACTGAAATTCTTCCAGGTATTCCTCAGTTCCCACAGCAATGAGCAATAAAAGGTTGTTTTTTCTACAGACTGTCTCCACTGAACTACAAATAGGTTTGAGGAGCCACCTGTACTAGGAATCGGCCTTATTTAGAAAAAGGAATCAGATTAAGGCAAGCTCTTCCAAACACTGGCAAGATTTTACCATCACATTAGGGAACATCACCCAGGATGTCTGTGTCAATGGCTCACATAAAATAAGATGTATTAGACAACAGAATCCTGAAAGATTCGCACTTTTGGAGTCAGACAAACTCTCAGCTGTCAACACTAGAGTGACACAGAAAAATGAGAGGTGTTTAACAGAGTGGTGGGGTGTGTGCCCTCAGAGTGAAGCCCCTCGTGCCTCGGATTCTGCCAGCTGCTAGCAGGTCTCTGGTGTCACAGAGAGCAGAGTCACCCACAAACTGCAGACCTGAGCAAGGAGAAGACTTTCCAGGATGCAGAGGCAGAAGGAGAATTTCTCCAGTGCAAACTTTCCACCACTTGGTATGTGTCTCATATTCCCACTCCCTGTTAAAATGTTAAAACCCTCTCTGTTCTAAAGGAATAGAATGTATGAATGCAGACGGAGTGAATGCATACATGGACTGTTATTTGGAAATAGGAACTAACTGTTTTAAGTTCTGTTTTGCTTAATTATTCATTATTTACTACTTTAATTATGCATGAAAAACCTCAAGTACTTCAGAATTTTCTTTAGGCAGTGCAGACACTATGGCATGCTAAGAAAGTTATATATTGAGATGTCTCTTCCTTCCATTAGTCATAAGATAAACATAAATCACAATTCAGCATATAATTCTCTGCTTCTTCACACCATGATTTAAAGTTGATTGAGTACAATTACTTCGTACTCAGCATATTTACTGCTGTATAAAACTTTCTCTCTCCCATAAAGAAAAGGCATCCAGGCACTTCTCTGAACAATAGCATTGTAAAACATTTTCGGATGAGGCTTTTTGTGAAAACATGTTTTATCTTTCAGTTGTTTACAAATCACTTTAACTGTGATCTGGGAAAGTACTTAATATGTGCTAACGTTCCTCCTTGAGCAGGAACTTTGTTAAAGTGCTTTTCTGAGCAGAATCGTGTTTATCTGTCCATTTATCTGAGTTTAAAGTAGGGATTTATTCTGGTATCTCAAAACATTTTGAAACAAAGCTCCTCAAGAGTAGCATAGAGACCACTTCCCTCATCTCTCCATCTGCAACACTGGTGCTTTCTAACACACCCTGCCCCATCCTTGTCTGCCACATGCTGTGGTTGTGCAAGACAATAATTATATTTATATTTCCTTTGCTGATCAGTCCACAGACAGGCTGAGTGGTCAGTCAGCTGGTATCTAATACAGAAACCAATCCTCACGGGGCTGAACTTTGCTTTTCAACTTGCAGACCTAACCAAGGGCTTGGTGACTCTGAAGGGTCATTTTTCACAATTCTGTTGAATTTTTTTCACTGTTCTCAAACTCACATTTCTTTACGGTGCCTGACATACAATGTGACCACAGGAATTTTGTTTCCTTATGAAGCCATGGGTTAAAAACCAAACCTTTGGATTTCAAATTTATGAGTACTTGCATAAAATGAAAGGAAAAGTTAATATTATCCAGTGAATTTTACAAGACTTACTCATATTAATGTTAGTATTTCTTTGTAAGTGTTTGATCAGGTCTGGTAATGCTCTAGACATCAAATTACAGAGAGGTTTGAGGGGTGCAGTTTGCAAAGCCTTTTTTAAGTGTTACTTTCCTTTAGTCTGCTCCTTGTCACTGTTCAGGCTGAGTACTGCATCAATCTGGTTGATACTCGTGGCTGCACGAGGAGGCAGTTAAGATTTTAATATTAGTTGTGGTAGGGTTCTGTGCATAAAAATGAACTTTAATCACTTTTGAATTAGTTCACTTCTCCTGTCAGCAAATATTCCCCCTTTTTGATGCTCTCAGACTACTTTTTCAGTAATGTGGCAGAATACAATTCTTCTGTGGATGCCCACAGAACTCTTCACTGAATTACTTTATTCAGCAAAATGCCAACAGCAATATCGTTCTCCAAAAAGACAGAAAACCCCCTGAAGAACAAGCTAATAATTTTGCATGTTTAATGATGAATCTCTTAATTTCACACTAACCATCCAAGAGAAAAGGCCACTAGAGGGAAGTAAATCCAATATGCTCAAAGAAAATAAAATGCCAGCTACTCTAAATGACTGTAGCTACAGAATGGTCTGGATTTACTGAATCCTGAAGATTTTGGTTCATATTCTTAGCCAAGATATGACAACTGAATAAAAAATTTTATATATTTCTGAAGAGGTCTTGCACTTCATGCAATGTGCATACCAAAACCATTAAAACAGTATGCAGGAAAAGACTGTATATAAAAAGGTAGTATGAACATGGGATAAATATGTTCTGTAAGTATAATTCATTGTACATCTGTACCTTTCACATTAGACACACATCAAATGCAAAAAATAGGATTTAAACCAATATGTCTGGACTTCTGGTAAAGCAGTCCTTGTAAAATGTATTTTTTGTATTGATATACAAGCTAGAAATAGAATATATTGTAATATATTTTTGATTTTTTGTCATGTCATATGTTTAATCTTGGATCTTTGTTTTCTATGGGTACGTGCACAAACCTGCAGCATCCTGCAATAAGTACTGTCCATTTCATCAGAATTCAGATTGTAAGGGAAGGCTGCAACAGTGAGTTTGTAGTAAAATCTCTGCAATATTCCAAAGCTTTAGTTATACAGCTTACTTTTCTGAGGTTAGATACTCCAGCTTTTTCCATATCCCTTCCTATTTATGACTAAAAGTAACTCACAAAAAATGTCCATCGTTCTCTCGATACTTTCCATCAACAAAAACTCCATGAATTTTCTTCCACATTTCATACAACACTGTATTTTTTTTCTTGTCCTTTTAAATATATAGTCACCATGCTTATGGTTTTCTACAGCTACACAGTCTGTGAACCTACAGAAATGGTTTTATCTTTATAACTGCATTTTATAGATGAATCCATTTCATTTATTACAGTTCTTTCTCACGCAAAGCTGTCTTTTCATATCCAGATAAACTGACAGATATTCTGAAACTCTGGTATTAAATTCTCTGAAGCCCTTCCAATAGCATTTTTAGTAATGTAAGAATTATTAAAGGGAATGCAAACAGTCTAGAGTTTACTGTCACTGTGTCAAAACCTATCAAAACATTGGTCTTTCCCCTGTTTTGAGTAAACTGCAGAGAAAATCTATACCCTTAAACCAGGGACAGATGACAGCAAAAGACATTATTTTTTAAAAGCCTACCACTTAAAGACACATCACAAGCTGTGTTCACACAGCTGTTATCCACTTTAAAAATGAACTGGATTTCAGGTGACCTCCACCTGGGTCAGTTTGGTGACTTGCATTTGATACCATGGAGCAAAACATCCAAGAGGAGGTTTATATAGGGGAAGTTTCTGGCACCTTTAGTGAGAAAGGAAAAGGGAGATGCAGGTTTCCAACATGATACATTGCCTCAGTGCTTCAGGCAATTCTCAGTGCAAAGCCTATATATCATTAGGCATCGTCTATAATTAGCTCTTCTATTCCCATCATGGACAGTGAGTGAGTGGGTTTTGTGCTTTTTCTAATCCATTTTCATGAATATTATTAGTATTACCATCACTGTCATTATTATCATCATCATCGCAGCAAGCTGTTCATTTTTGGATGCCCAAAGGCAAACAAGTCATTACTTACTCATCAACAAAAACCACTCGTCCCAGATACACAGGTAAGCAGATTTTTGCTAGGCTGATCAGTGAGAGAACCCAGGGCCTCCCTACAAGTGGAACATAACAGGATCCTCCTGAACATTAGCACTTTTACCAAGCAGAAACACGTTAGCAGATGTGTTCTACTCCAAACAGTAGCTCTGCCAGCTCAGTTCCTGTTCTACATTAAACACTTCAGCTGCAGTTGCAATGTCACTGCACAGCAGGTGAAAAACATTTCTGGAACAAATGTCAGCAAGGGATAATTTTTGAAATAACCTTCTTGTCTACAGTTGCACAAGCCAGAAGAGAGCAGTGCTATATGGATTGCATTGCTGGTAACCTGTGATGCTGTTTCCTGGCACAGTAAGTATTTCTAAAGAAGAAAAAGTTGCAGAAATAAATAAAAAATAGAGAGTTCTTTTAATTTCCCATGTTTCCCACACAGATTCACCTTGGGCATGAATTCAAACTGAAATGGGGGCAAGAAAAAGCTCAAAACAATAACGCAAAGTTCACAATTAAAGGAGTAAAAAAATCTATTGGGGTAGCTCACCTGAGGAAATGGCTCAAAGAGATGCAGCAGTATCTTAGAGTGAGGCATGCTGTATTAGAGCTATGAGACACAGACACCAAAGAAAGTGAGCTCACTTTCACTCTGCCTTTGAACTGTGGAGCTGTAATGGATAACCTGTGGCGTTCCACTCTTGCAAAACTGAAACTGCAAAAGCACCAGACAAGACTCCAGTCCTGATGAACCACTCACACAGCTGGTCTCAGATGGCTAAAGCTTCCTTTTAAACAGAAAGGTATGGGTTTGTGCCCTGTGTAAAGGGTCAAGGGCCACCTGCCAAAAGCATTTAATACCCTCATTAATTAAGCTGAAAGTCCTCATGGGAAGCACCTAAAAACATTCAGCACTCTGCAGAACACCCTAACCACCGACCCAGACTTCCAAGAACCAAAGGATCCCCGCGGTGAGCGCCCAGATGACAGGGACGCGGTGACAAACACGCAGTGCTGGCACTCACCATCCTGGTCTGTGGTGACGGTGATGGCTGTGAACTGCTTGGGGGAGAAGCTGAGCTCCGAGACGCCGTTGGTGGCCTCGATCTCGAAGGTGTAGTTGACGTGGGACACGAAGTCGAGCACGGTGACGGAGGAGTTGATGAGCCCCGTGTGGCGCGGGATGAAGCGGATGCCGCCGCCGCAGATCTCGCACTGGCTGGCGTCCGACCTGCACTTCTTGCAGATCACGCTGTAGGTCAGGTCCTTCCTGCCCCCCGTGTCGCTCGGGGGGCTCCACTCCAGCATCAGAGCTGTTTCGTTGATGTTAAAAACCACGTTCCTCGGGGCAGAAGGTGGCCCTGCAGAGAGGGAAGGGAAAGCCTGGTAAAGCCACTTATCTACTTCGGAGAAAAAATCTGCCTTAAGGCAATTATTTGCAAATAAAAGATACAAGGGTTATGGTTCAATAACAGATTCAATGTAAAAAGTTAAAAATTATCTGAACACAATCCTTGAAGAAAAGCAGCAATAATAAATCGGTGACATTATAAAAAGCTGAATTATCTAAATAACTTAGAATTAGTTCAGAAAGAATTTAAGGCGACACAAAAATGACTAGATAACACAAATTTTCAGTAAGTGGCTCTTGATGCTGTGGGATAGTGAGGCAGAGCCCCAACCACAAAATTTATATCCTTACTTTATGTCTAGTAGTGTAGGCTTTTCTGAGACTTAAAAATCTCTGATATTTTGTAAGAGACAAATTGAGTAATAAACAAGTAACAGCTTTGGAATAATGACTAGAGGTAGAATTGTTTGTATTAGCTCTGCACTCCCAGATATTTCTTTCTATCCTTCACTGCTGATCCCCAGGGATTTCTTTGGTGCTGTTCATTAACAAGGTTAGGTGGCAACAGGCCAAGGTATTAGGCACAAGAGACAGTTTACAAGCTTCCCTTCTTTCCCACCTGGCATCCCATCAGCATCAGGACAACAGTGAAGACCTCAACTTTGCACCTTAAAGGTCTAAAAGGATGATCAGGAAGCAGGAGAAAAAGTCCTTCTTTAAGGCTGTGAGGAGGAATGCAAAGACAGTTGCAGCAGGGAGAGTGTGGGGAAGCTCTCACCCATCAAGCAGGTGCTGGAGCTGTCTGTGCACTGCCCACTTCCAATTTCCCACTCATTGCCCAACAGTCAAGGGAAGACCAACAATTTTTAAGCTGTTTGCTGACTTAGTGTGAAGGATCACATGAAAATCATCTGAGGCTTTACATACACATATAGAAATAAATATATAGAGTGATCTAGTGATTGTCCCACTGTATTGGGCACTGGTGAGGCACCTCGAGTCCTGTGTCCAGTTCTGGGCCACTCAGTTCAAGGAAGGCATTGAGGGGCTGGAGTGAGTCCACAGAAGGGAGCAGAGCTGGGGAAGGGGCTGGAGCACAAGTCTGGTGAGGAGCAGCTGAGGGGACTGGGGATGCTCAGCCTGAAGAAAAGAAGGCTCAGGGGGGACCCTCTCACTCTCCAAAAGTCCCTGAAAGAAGGGTGCAGCCAGGTGGGGGTTGGTCTCTTCTCTCAGGGAACAAGTGACCGAACAAAGGGAAATGGCCTCAAGCTGTGCCAGGGGAGGTTCAGGTTGGACATCAAGAAGAATTTCTTCACAGAAAGGGTGGCCAGGCATTGGAATTTAGTGTCCTCAGAGGTGGTGAAATCAAATTCCCTGGAGGTGTTCAAGAAGTGATGGGATGTGGCACTTACTGCCGTGATCTGGTTTACAAGATTGGTGATTGGTCAAAGGTGGGACTTGGTGATCTTGGGACAGTCTTTTCAACCTTAATGTTCCTATAATTCTCTGATTCCATATCAGATTCCAAAGTCTAACAGATACATCCTTACCACCTAATCATTTTTTAGACAGGAATTAATGAAGGGGTGAAGGAAAGGTAGAAATGTTACAGGACATCTGAACAATCTTATCTCAATTTCTTATAACATTATTATTCTTCCACTTAACATGTTTCAACCAAGCACTTAAAGATGTATGGTTCTCAAAACCAATTTAGACATAATCTCCAAAATAAAAGTTATTATAAGAAACATGGTCCTGGAAAAATGTGAGGCCTTATACTCCAGGTTTTGATACAAATGAGATGACTGTGGTAAAGCCAACTGCTGACCTCTGGGGTTTTTGGCCTGAATGAGTTGAATAAGCATTATACTCCCAGCTCTCTATAAAATCACAGGGTTCACCAATGCTTAGCAGAACTTGGAAAACTTTCAGCTTGCTCTGCAGCTTTTGATGATTTATAAATCCTGCCAACAGGACTTAGGCCTAAAGTTCTGACTGAGACACTGGTAAAAATCTGACTGAGCTTTTCCTTAATTCAGAGTTTCTTAAGCAGAGTGAAAGGCTACAAGAAACCTTTGCAGATGACATCAGCTAATTTTTACACAGAGCGTAACATTCGTAATTTTTAAGTGAAGCTTTTTATTTACTTATGTGGCAGAATAAAAGCTGGAATGCTTGTCAATAAAAAAGTTGGTATTGCATGGGAGTGATATAATATGAACTAATAAACATTAAGCTTTTCTGTGAACTGCAGATCAGCTACTTTTTAATTCCTGGTATTAACTTGCAACTTTTAATAAGAGAGTCTGCTTTCGTTATAACTAACTTTGTCCTGAAATAAATGATGAGTTATCTGCTGGATTTCAAGCACTTGATATTTAAAATATATGGAAGTTTTACATTGGTTTTCAGGGGTTTTTTTAGTGGATAAGAAGGTTTAAAATCTTCTGAATGGACGAACATTTATTAATACATGAATCTGTCCAGAGTTCATAGTTAGTATATCACTAAACTTCCCACAAAATCTCTGTGAGGCTGATGGTTCTAGTTACTCTGGAAAACAGTCCTGAGATCAGAATAAGTGAAAACCAGCACACATTACTTCAGCTTCAGTTTTCATTATTTATGTTCAGAAGACAGGAATAATTATGTTTCCTCTAAAACCACGCTGTGAGAATTAAATAATGACTGGGTCTTAACAAATTCCCACTGTTAAAAGCATGGAGGAGTTTTAGGAATATGGAGGATGAGCTGTAATTGCACTTCCATATGTGCATAACTTAAAGTGGATCAGTAATCCCCTTGAAATAATTGGTAATACTCACGCACTTAAAACCAAGCAGCTGTGTAATTGCTTGAAGGATTGGAGTCAATGTTTTAAAACTGGCTTAAATTTAATCTTACATAAACTATAGATGTTGTGACAACAGGTCATCACAGCTCACACTTTTTTAATATTGTCTCATCAATTTTTCTAGGCCCAAACAGGAATTAAGAGGAATCTGGGCAACAGGAGAGTTTTGTCTGGCTTCGTGGATTTTAATTTTCTATCAGATTTTCCTCGTACTATATGGAATGGCATCTGTAGAAGAACCAATACAGTAAATAAAATACTCTTAAAAAATATCTTTTTTCCATTTGTACTGGAGAGTGAAGGTTCTTACAGTCATCATTTGGGACTTAATCCTCAATTGTAAGAGAAAACACGTATTGTTGTATTATTGTGCATTCACATTTCAGTGAGAAGGAAAACTATAAATTTTGTTAGAGGTGTCAAAAAGTACATGACTGTCCTCTTGCAAATGCAGGAAAAACCCTCAAACACACTTCATACTCAAGGCCCTTCATGCCAATTTGCATGAGGATTAAATAGCTTTTTAATTGCTGTTAAATTATGCCAGTTAAACTGTGATTTCATGCAAATATTAAGCTGTAATGACATGCAGTGAATCATTTACTAAGATTTAGAACTTGGAACACAGAGAGACAATTAATTGTAATCCTCAGATTCAGCTAAATTATGTGTCACTGGGCTTTCATGAATGTGGCCTGATTGCTTTGTTATCATTTATAAATTATCCAAAGATTATTAGACACACTGGAAAAAGCTGGCAGCAATAACCCTTCTGCAGACATCTGCATGCAAAGCTCTTGGGGTTTTCCTTATATTGATTTTTAAGGAAAACAAGTGTATTGGTGAGAACAAGGGATCCTTTCCTCACAGCAACATTCATGACTCTGAATTTTATGCAAAAGAATAAAATGCAGTTCAGATGGATGAGCATTACAGAAACATGCAGCTCTTCTGCTGAGATGGAACTCAGCCAGAATGTGAGCAATGTCTTTTGCTTCATTTACAAATTACAATGAGGAAGTATTTTGACACTTTGTGTGGAGGAGACTGGCGTGGATGTCTCATGGTGAAGCAGGTCTGCTCTGAAAGCAACAGAGCTGAGTTTGTGCCTCATGCAGTGCTTTGCACCTCGTCTTGTTTAATGTAATCTCTTCCTCTGTGAAGGCAAAGTGCATTTTCCTGTGCGTGCAAGGACGAGGAGCAAACCCAGCAGTGCAGAAGTCTGGTGAGAGCAATGTAGTACTTTAAACACTAGAAAATAAAGACTGTCTGGAAAAAAAATTATTGCTTTTCAAGTGAGAATTGTCCATGATACACTATTGGACTCCTAGAATTTTGTGTCATTTGACTACTGAAGTTCCAGCAGAAGGGCAAAGATTGACCTTCACCTTAGGATACTCAGAACCAGCATCTGGCTGTGCCCCTTGAGTCCATAATTGCTTATATATATATATATATATATATATAGCATAGATAAATAGTGTCACTTGATGTAGAATTACATTTTTCTGTTTTCACTTATTCTTCTCCTTTGAGACAGGCAGGAAGAATGGAAGTCAATGACTGCAAACCAAGACCCTAAGTCTGAGCATAACAATAAATTGCAAACAAGTGTATAAATAAATATAAATAGATAAATATATATAGAAATACATACAGAAAAAACAATAGAGGCAGAAAAGACTTCAAGTGTGTTGCCTGATTTTGCTGCTGAAACACAGTGTTGACTCTTAAAACCAGAGGATACACTTTGTGGCAGAGGTCACTGAACGGAGTATAAGTTTGTCAGGTTCAAATTGTTTAAGCATAACATTAAAAGAGAGGCATTCAGACAACTCAGAGAACCAATATAAGCCTGCCTGACCTTGAAAAGATGGATCAATTCATCCAATTACTTTATAGAGGGAAATGTTAGACTTTATGTACAGAGTAATCAGACAGGGGATTAGATATGATGCCATTTGTTGCTCACTGTGTGTGCAGGGAGATCACTGATAGAGCACTTGCATATGGCAAAGAAATACAATGAGAAGGAAGAGTAACAGGGAGAGATTGATAAGAAGTGTAAGTCGAATGAAAAGAGCCTAGGAGAAGGAGATTAACAATATATTCTAATGTAATTTTCATTCCTCTTATTGAAATTAGATTTCTATTATGGTGTTCTGCAAAGTGAACACTCTCCTTTAACAAAATGCAGCCACATCAAGTAAAAATGGGAGCTGTACAATTTTGCAAAAGCACACAGTACTTTCATAGAATGAATCAAAGTGGATTTGAAGCTCATCTGGAAAAAAGTGGATGCCTATCTTAAATCAAGGTGGGGTTTTCTGCCATAATGCTGCATATGCAAGTTTCCCAGTACAGAGGAAGAGTTCTGGAGTGAGGAATACTGGCTAACCAGAGAGAACAAAATATCTACCTATCTTAGCCATATCACCTTGCAGGACGTGGGGGAGCAAATAAAATTGGCATCAATAAAGTCAGTCAAAATGTTTAAACGTGAAGGAATTTGTAAGGCGAACTCACTATTTACTCTGTATTTCATTTAGGAATAACTCCCCCACAAAAATTCCCAAGAAAAATTTCTATTTCTCATGTCATGTCTCAGATGTCAAGATACAAATTTGAAAATGAACATGGAAAATGCAGATCTGCTCCAAAGGTGGTTATGGAAAAATGTCATTTCTGCACAGCATTTTCTGTCTATTTAGTAAAATTTCCTTATTTTCTTAAAACTTTTCAACTCCTTTTATTATAGTAAAGCATGACAACTCAGAAGGAAAAATCTAAATTCTACTCATATCTGTATATTTGTTTATTAAATTTAAATTAGCCACATCTGCCCAGACTCACCAAAAGCAGCGAGGCTGTATTTATGACAGAAACATAATTTTAATAACTGAGAGACTAATTTGAAAGCAGAGGGGCGAAAGATATCACTTAGGGAATAATTTTGGCCTGAAGACTTCTCATTACTGTTGATGTGCAAGATAAGAACACAGTCTGGCTGTCAAGAGCTTCAGTGTCATTTGCAGAGCTGACAATTAGTGAAATAATCATCACTGTAGGTGTAGGATGAATACATCTGCTGTGACAACCACTGAAGTACTGATACCTCGCAGCCTACGCTGAATGGAGACAATTCATGGTGGCACTGAACCAAAAATCCAGAATGTGCTTCACTGTCTCCTTTATTTCTTCTTTCTCCCGAGCTGAGGTGAGATGAGGCACTGATACCCCTGTTGAGGCTGATTTATTATCTGCCTGCACTCAGTTGCTTTGGCTGACATGCTCAGCAGGAACGTGGGGGTCTGGCACCAAGCTTTTCCTGACAGTTTTCACCCAAAGCAGCTCTCTGCACTCACACTTGTTGAGGAAGCAGCAGGGTGTGGCAGTAACTGCACTCTGATGCCACAGGGCTCTCATGCTCCTCCCTACCTTATCAACATATCAGGGTATCAGGGCTTAAAATTGTGCCCTGAAAGATAATTATGGAATCATAATGCCGTGTCTGAGTAAGTTTTTCAAAGAACTCTCTCCCAGCGATGAAAAATCAATGACTTACAAATAATATGGCGCTGCATCTGCATAATGGATGAGTGAAGCCCTCTGCCTAAGCAAGAAAGTGTCAAGAATGCCTGGGATGTGTTGGTTCTGGGAGTGAGTTTTGAATGGCCTGTGCTTGAGGCATTGATTGGAGTGGAATTATTTGTAATCACCATTTTGCTGTGGGAAGCCTGAAAGGATGCTGTTTATTCCTTCAAATACTTTGTGCACAATGCCAGGCTTGAGTGCCCTGCTCCAGAGTGAGCTGGGACATGGGGACACTCTCTGAGCCCCTGAAGTATCCAGAGGCTGCACTTACCTTTTCCCTCTAGAAACCCTATGGTTAGATTAGAAAATTTTCTGCCTTGGGTCTGAGGGGTGCCAATTTATTGACCTTCACCTGCATATAGTGGATGGACAATGTCTTGGTCCATCTAATGACCTCAGTGCCTATGAATTTGTAAATCAGCTTCAAATCATCAGCTATATTCCAAATTTTCTCAGTCTAGGGTCATTGATAAAACCAGCATGAGCAGAGGAAGTAGCTCAATTCAGCCAGCTCACTTATTTTCACATGATGCTGCATAAAACATCCCAAAACATGGCAATGCACTGATGGTTATTGCAACAGCACTTTATTTTTAGGACTTTATCTCTCAAAATTTTTGTATACCTAATTTGTCAAAATACTTTATGCATTTAACATGTTCATTTTTTTTAGAATTCTCTTAACTGTGGCACAAAAAGTACTAAGATTAAATTCTCTACCAAAAGAATTAACAACGTGTTACACTGGAAACTGGGTGTCCTAGAGGATTTTTGCAAAGTCTTTAACCACCTTTATTTAATAAGGTGATTTTAATAGCCTATTAAAATACAGTATGTCACCCACAGATTTTTAAGTACTGCTGTTTGTTCCTAGTTTTGAGATTAAACAGACACAGTTGCTTTACAATCCATAAATTAATCCCAGTGAGTAATGAACCCTGAATGAAAATCTGTAAGAAATATTTTACTAAGTGGTAAGAAAACTTATGCTATGTATTCCCAGACCTAAGCCCATTGATCAAAGTAATAAAAATCTCTGCTCAGAATTTCTGCCCCTCAGATTGAAGGACATCAGGTTTGCCTTAATGACAAGTTTAGGTTAGTCAAAAATCACAAAATTATGTACTATTAAATTAATTTTTAAAAATCTAAAGAATTTTCATTATCACAGCCACATAGGAGGGAATAACTGTTAAAAGAAGGCAATGGTGCAAGAGGTTTTAATTATATCTCAGTTGAATTGGAATTTTTTTTCCTTTTAAAAAATTATTTCCTTGTCTTTTTTAGAGCATTTAGTTTTTATTTGATTGTGTGTGGATTATATTTGTCTTATGCTTTTAATTTAAATCTGAGGAGAAAGAAGAACATGTTATATCAGTAATTTTCCTTACATGACTCCAGCTTTTTGCAAGTTTTTGTACCAGCAAATTTTCAAGTATGTAAGAGGCACAATATTGGTAGTGGAAACACCACATTGTTATCTATATGACAGTGATTTTATATCTCAGAATTAAAAGTTCAAAAGTCACCAAACTAAGAAACATGGGTATATTTAGGGTTATCTAGAGACCAGGCAGAAATATGCTGTTTGAATTTTGATTAAAAAAAATCTCTTTTGGTTAACTTAAACAGAATTCTTCACAAAATGTACAAATTCATAGTGAATTTTTTTTAATACAAAAGCAAATAAATGAGGCAAAGGACTTGCAGACACTGGTAATGATCAGACTTACGGGTACATGCCATGGTTGGTGGGTCCTTCTCAGCCCTGAAATAACCTTTCTCACACTGACATACAGAAGTTGCTTCTATGTGAGTCAAACTGTGTGGAGGGCACTTGGAGCACTTCACATTTCCAGCAAATGCTTTATAGAATCCAGGCCTGCAAGCTGCAAAAGAAGACAGCAAGTTTCATTAATAGGAGAAAATTTTGATCATAAGTAAAATCTGTTCCAAGCAGTTACAAGGTTGCTTCTTTCCTTTCCAATCTAGATATAGATACTGTTTTGATGATACAATTCTTGACAGTTTATTTTTTGGTATATGGACTTAAAAGGAAAGAAAAAAAATCTGTTCTTGGTATATAATGGGGAATTGTTAAGAAAGATAACTTTCCAATTTTCAGTCCTCAGTGCTGCCTGAAGTTGTCTCTAAACAACTTTGTTACTATCACTAACATAAAACTATGTTTTATGTACACGTGCTAACCAAAAAGAGTGAGATAACTTCTTATCTGCCAGAGCTGTTTATTTGGCTTCCTTACTGAAGTAATGGACAACTTGCAACACTTAAAATATTTACCTCCACAACTCCTTGATGAGACAGGGATGACATCTCTAAATATTTCTGGCTGGGTCTGACTTGCCTGCAGCACCCTAAGAAACCTCTGACAGCAGGGCCACATCAGCCTGTCCCTGCTGGCACGAGGGGCTGGAGGATGAGGAAGGGATGACGGAAGAGATGAAGGAAGGAGATGCTGACACCCTCCAGCACAAACCTGAGGCTACTCCTAATTGTGTTAGGAAAAAACCTGGATAGCAGCCAGCCTTGGGAAAGGGAATGCTGGAATGCTCAGAGCTCATCACTGATTTGGAGCAGGGGTCCCTGCTGTTCTTAACCACATCACAAGCTCACAAGCCTCTTTTTGCTGGCCTTTAAAGCAGAAATAAGTCATTAAAATAAATCTTAGCCCAGATCTGTCAAGTATACATTCTGAGGTATTATTTTAAAATCATCCTCAGACTGCATCACACGCACTTAAACAGAGATTTCTTTCTTTTCCTGCACATTTGCACATGCCAGCATGTGCTGCAGTTACTGTCTTCTGGCTTCCCCACACGAAAACATTAAAAATCAAAGAGCAACTCAGACTCCTTTTCCTCCTGACTCCCTCAGTGGTACAATGGAAGCCAGTGCTATAAATATAATTTTGAGGTTCCATGTGGCTTTTTCTCACTTTGGCAAATTCAAGACTATTTTCTTTACACTGCTAGAGGAAATAGGCAGTACTTCCTTCTCTTGTATTATGATACAAAAAAATTTAAAATTAGATGTTTTAAAAAAGTACCTCAAAGTATGCATTTAATGGATTCAGTGTCAGTTCATATTAATTGAGTTCTTAAAAAGTATTAACTCACAGATAACATATACACAACCAGTTTTTCTTCTGATTCTGAAGGCCTTTCTTGATATAAAAGCAGTTTCACTAGTAGCTGAATGAAAAGGAGTGAGATGACACTGAGACAGATAACACTTGATTGCCTCTCAGAACCCAAGAGCCAATTTTTCAAATGCAATTTCAAGAGCTTAATTTTGACCCAGCAATTTCAGCAGTTCTCCTCCCAGTGTGTTGCTCTGACTTGGCTGAATAGACTTTAGAGAGGTATCCTGCCCTGCTGTCACTGACTGGGGGGAAAAAATAAAGGATTTCTGGTGTGAGAGATAAAAGGGGTGGGAACAGCAGGGATCTTCCCCCTGGAAAGCAGGCCACTGGTCTGATGCAATTGTGATTATAGTGAGTGGCAATCTTCCACTGATTGGAAGCAGAGCAGGTTTGGTGCAGGGGAGAAGGCAGCACTGCAGATACAGGCTGTAGGCACTGACTCCTCTGAGCTTTGCTGGAAGCAAGAGAGGAGGTAAGGCAAAACTGGGGGAAGGGTGTCAAGTTTGCCTGCTCCCTCCTTATCTTCTCATGCCCAAATCCTGCTCTGATAAATATTAAATTCTTGCTGTATTTCATATGTGACGTTTGTGACTAAAGAGCAGGCAATTCCAGGTCACAGTTTCATTCAAAGCAAAATTAATGCCCTTTAAAATCCTTATTACTTCTGAAATCCATGTCTGTCACTTCTGAAATCATTCCTTCTTCCCTTCTTTTCCCCAAACAGCAAATCACTTTGGATCAAAAGAAACACAGCATTCTCTTTTAAGAGCAGTATTTTGTCAAAACTTCAAGCACTTCACTATTTCAAAATAAAACTCAAGGAGAAGATTGATTTTCAATTTAAAAAAAAGCAAATGTTTTATTCTGAAATGGCATTCTCTATTGTATTTAAAGCAATTATGTTTCTGACGTGGCAAGTCTCTTTAAAGGAAGCACAGATATACCCATGGAAAAGGTGGGGGAAAAGAATGGATTAATGTAGATCATTTTATTTCTTTTGAAGTCAAATCAAGTACATTTATACTTTAAGTCAAGTATATCAAATTCTGCAGCAGAGAAGCTGCAGAGATACCAGGGAAGCTTTTCAACTGAGAGGTTTACAAAGCCATTAAATAACCCACTCTCCATCCAAATGCAGAATCCCACAGTCAGGATTATTGATACTTGCAAATAAAAACCAGCCCTTCATAAACAAGATAAAGTGACACAAGCTGAAAGCCCCCAAATGATCACAAGCTTGGGAAAACTCATCCCTCTGGATAACTCAGAGCTGACTGCCAACATTCTTGATGAAAGAAAATCAACTTGTCAAAGTCAAGGAATATGCAACATGAGTCTGAAATACAGTACTTCAGCTGCTGTACACATCTAAGCTTAGACTCTGATAATAATTGTTGTGTTTCAGTGGAAAATTAACCAAAGTAATTGCTAAATTCACCATTTTCCACAGAAAATCTGCAAATTATTTCTAATGATGACCACTAAAAATCCTGTGTTACCACAGAGTATTTTTCTACCTTCCAAATCTCTGGGTGACATCTTGTTTTCTCTTGTGTTATCTAACAAAAGTGACTTTGTGAGTTACTGATTATAGGAACTGTATGAAATTTTACTTCTGTGAAGTCTGGGGAAAGACAATATATTGTTCTCATGGTTCAGTAATTAGCAGAGTATCTGAATGGACATTTCAAAGCCATTACAAGTTTCTCCAATGAAATACGAGCGACTAGGCAGATAAGCACTGATAATTTAATTGGCTTCATAAAAGGTAACACATATATAAACATGCTTTGCTGCAGCTTCACCAGGATTTGACTGTGAGGTTCAGAAACTACAGAACTTCTGTAATGAATCTAATTTTCCTTATTTAATGTTGAATAGATGGCATTTGGTTTTGTTTGTTTGATCCAAGGCCACCTGTGGCCATCTGACATCATAAACCTTGTTCCTTCAAAAAAGCCAACAAACAACAACAGCATTTTCACTGCTCTGTGGGAGCACATCACTGTCCAAGATTCCAGTTTTCAGTTGTTTCAGTTTCATAACATCTGAATTGACCACGACTGTTAGTTGAAGTGAAATGAGTCCAAAGGAGACTTAGGAACAACTTTTAGGTGTGTCTGACACTGTTGGTCTGTGGGTGGGAAGGCATTTGTCATGAAAATGGATTTTTCATAGCTTGCTGAGAGCTCATCAATCAAATTAAATCAAAGAAGACTCTGTTGTCATTTACAATGAATGGCAGCCATCAGTAGCTGTGGAAGAGGTGTTTTAATCTTTCCGAATCACACAATTTGTTATGCATTTCTACCTCATATATTTTTTTAACCTTGCTTACTGGATCCCACTAATGCCCTGTGAGACTGATATCTTTCATATTTGGTATATTCTGAATGATTTGAATTTTAAAGTCCTCTTACCCCTCTGCTATCTGATCACTTTATAAAAAGGACAATCCAATAAGGCCTGTTCTATTCTACCCCTGTGCAGAAAGAAGGAACTATGATATTGCATTAACTGATTCACATTTTAGTAGAAGTGTCTAGAAAAGAAAAAAAAAGTATATAGAAAAGAACATGAAAAAAGAATGCAACATAAGTTGTTCTATATTAAAAAAGGCAGAATACAATCACAAAATCAAGACTAGGATATTACAGAATTAGGACAATAAAGCTATGAGGACAACCTTTGATTGTGGTTACTATCTGGTTAAATTATCTCTTCCTTCTCACATGGTTCTTGTTTTATTCCAGTCATGAATGGACTGTGAGGGGGATTCACTTTGGGTGATGTTCAAACTGACAGTGAGCCTGTGCAGCAGGAGCTGCTAGAAACCCGAGCCATTGTGAAGAATACAGTGGAGGAAGGCCAGCCAACTCAGATTACAGATTATCAAACATGCTGCTTCAAACCACAAAAATGAAAGACATTATGGCATCAGGAAAGCAAGGCTCTAGTTTGATTTAGCTCCTAAAGATTGTAAGGAGGGGACAGGTGCCACCCCTAGGAAACTTAGGGACAGAATGACCCAACTTTTGGGGGACAATGGACTGATTTTCCTCTTTTCTTTGCAATAAATATCATGGGTTATACTCCTGGGTGCTTTGGTATGCACCTAAATGCATCTGTGTTCCTATGCTCTGGTCAATCTCTTCTCTTGCCGGTATCTCTGCTCTCTAATAATTCTATTCTTAGATTTGGAGAACTGATAGGAGCCTTGCTCAAACCCTTGACTTTAGAGAGGAGCCAGGCAGAGGAGACAAAAGGAGGCAGGTATAAGGCTGCTTCTTCAAATATAACTACCTAATGAAGATAGGGAAATGAGGGAAATTAAATTAAATGTTCTTCCTCATTGTGCTAATTATTTTTTTCCCCCCAGTGATTTATTTTCTGTCATTCCCACATTTCAATATTCTATGGAGGTTGTTTATGAAAATTATTAGAAGAAATGACAAAGAAGATAATTGCCACATATCAAACAGTTCACATCGATGCAGTTATTCTCTGTACAAAACACTAGTTTAAATGCAACAATTTGAACAATTATTCAGGTCACACAGGATGCTTTAAAAAGATTTGAGGTTTATCCAAAAGATACATACAGACAAGATGTTAATGATATTAATTTTATCACTGCCTGTCATACTAGATAGAACCCAACAGCTCATCAAAGAGCTGGGGGCTGTGCTACACAGCTCAGGTGAATCCTCTTCTGCACAGACTCATTTTTGTATTACAAAAAAACCCAAAAACACTAAACAGAACAAAAACAAGCATCCTAAATACTAGACTAGAATTTAAGAATATGACTCTAAATGCATAGGTACTACTTAAAGAAAGAAATGGAAAATGTTTTCAATCCCGACAACACTCTTTTTCACTTAATTCTTAGAACTAAGTGAATCCTTTTCCCTACTAATACTGTAAATAAACTTATCTGCTACAACAAGTAGATGGCTTGTAAGGGTGTTCTAATGAAAACAGGCAATGAATACAAAATTAACAAAACAATAAGCAGCTGAAAAGGGGCTCATTTCACTGAAATATCAAGCACTGAAATCCAGACAAAGACAATATCCATAGAAAACCCCTGTTCATGACACAGGCTGCACAGCTGTAAAGAGGGGTTGCACCCTTTTCAAATTACCCCTTTAAATGTTTTATAAACTGTATTCATGAGTCAAAAGAGTTTTTTTAAAGTTGCTATATTGCAACTTACAGCAATTTTGTGTGCTTTTAGTTCAGATACTCCTTCCCAAAGCCTCACAGAAGTGCCAATGACAAAGCTGGTAGGAACACTGAGGTACTTTATCAGTGATGGAAGAGAGACAAAACCAACAGGATGCACCTTCAGTGATCTGTGCTGCTGACTCTGTGGTGGGGACCCCTGAAGCCCAATAAATTGGCTGAGGTGGGAACTACAAATACCCAAATGCACTGCTCCACACCCAAATTAGCCTCTATTGATGTTGATATTTTATGGAATAGACCCTGTAGAAATATCACAAATAAACAGATTTCCTAAACCCCTAAAGGAGACAGTAAAAATACTGTTTTCTACACTGGGTAATTTGGAAAGGAGCATCACCGTGTTTTAGGAAGACAGTGAATGAAAGGAATCAGTCAGGCTAATTAGGGCACACAATAGAAAAGGTAATCGAGGAACATGACAGCGGTGAAAAAGAAGGAAAGTAATTTCCTGCAATATATCAGTGCATACTCCTGGGATCAGGAAGGACTGCAGGAAAAGAATGGGAGAAAAAGATCATTACAGCTGCAAGCAGCCATCTCCAGCATCTCCAGTAATCACCTTTAAAGAGAAAAGGAGAAATGTAACCCTGAGAACACTTCAGGGCAATGCAGAAGTTACTCACTGAGTCCTCAAATCTGTCCTCAGTAGCTGTGAGAACTCTTTATTTTAAAGTGCAGTATCAGTAATGCTTTATTTCATTGTTCTTTTTTACTTTTTAATCATTGTTCCGTTGTTGAAGTGGTGGTTAGGTTACAGCTGTAGCTGTAAGGACCTTTGGGGGAGGGATAAAGTAAGGGTGTGGATCATTTTTCTTTTCACAGAACCTTTCATGCTCCTGTGTACAGGAGACACTGAGAACAGGCATTAGACCATCCCAAATATTCCTTTCTGCAAGAGTTATAAATGGGCTGAACAGATCAGATCCATGTCTTGGCTAATTCCTTTTGCACATCATCTATCCCCCTGTATCTGTTGGGGAGAACAGTTACAGAATCATCATGTCCTGGTCTGAACATAATAACCAAATGCTAAAAAAATACATCCCACTATTAGAAAGATTTAAAGTGCCTTCTTACCAGATACATGTACAGAAGTTGCTGATCTGTGGACAGCAGTTTGTCAATCATATGATATCCTTATTATATATATTATACCAAATGCTATCATACATGTGTTATTCTCCCTCTCTGTCCCTTCTACTGGGATCATAAACTGTAGTTTCAGTCATCCCTCTCCCCACTTTTTCTTCTTCCTCCCCTTAGTTTGTGAAACCTTCCTGTTTGCAGCTCTGTAGATATGGTAAGTACTTACCCATGGATTTCTCTTTTTCCTGTGCAAGAACAGCCCGCTGGAATCTGCAGATGCACTGTTCCCTATCCATAGCAAATTAATCTGTTAGCCTGGGTTAATTAATTCCTATGATAGCCGTTATTCAATTTGCTTTGCACGTGGGGTTTTTTTGGAACCAATTTTTTTCTGAGGCTGCTTCCACTGCTGACAGAGACCAAACCTTCCAGCCTGATAGCTGCTGCAATGATGTTTTGTTGGCTGGTTTAGTGTCAGACTGATTTGCTGTGTGAAAATAGGAATTTACCAGAGCAGTTCTCAAATAATTAATGTCACTTGGCTTCATGCCTCTGAAAACACACAAGGTGTGCACTGAAATCCTACAAAAGTTCCCCCTGCCATGACTCACTACTTGATTACAGAACTGTGGAACAGCTTTCTAGGGAAGGCACACCTTGAAGGAATGGAATTTTCTCGCAGGCAGTTATTAACAATAAAAATCTGAAGTACCGTGCAGGCTCTATTTACAAGGTTACAGTTTCTTGTTATGGCCTTATTATAACATGGCAGTTTTTAACGACTTAAGATCTAAAACCAATTTTTTTGGGTTCACTGCTTTCACTACAGCAATTATTTTTATAATAGATCAGCTAAATATATGTGATTTTTTTATCTCTGTGTAACTGTCTCTTTCACATTAATATAATTAGGAAGAAGCAATAACAACAAGAAAACAATCTAACCTAAAAATACTTTAAATAATCCAATATTTAAAAGGAGAGGCTTAAAAAATGCTTGCATTTTTAATTATGGTTACCAAGACTGCACATTCAGTCATAGATCTGAATGTGTGATTTATTTAAGGCCCTGCTTTATTTGCTTGTGTAAGTCAGGAGTTTGGGCACACAGACAAAATTACTGTAATCATGGGGAATATTTAAATGTCCCAGGCAGGTAATTGTAAACTTGGGTAATTAATATGCAAAAAATGCTGAAATGTTCTTATCAAATCAGGCATTGGGCCTTTGAAATAGAGTCCTTCCTTTTGGATGTGTTTGCAGAAAAGCTCACAAGCTTGATTTTTAAAGACACCAAAAACGATAAGTGACTCCCAGACTATTTCAGTTCTGACTTTCCATTGAAAATAAAGTACTCATGCCTCTGTGAGAACCAAATACAATTTTCTTTTATATTATCTCTGAATACCCACAGAGAAGCTCACAGGCAAATTATCTTGATTATTAAAAATTATTTTCAACCCATCTTTGTGTCTTCTACATTACTGTGCTCAATTTTATGTAATCTTATTCTACTCTGTCATTGTTTTAAGGCATACAGTAACACAATGTGGTAGCTGTCAATAAAAATTCTGTGATTTATGTCAGCAACTAATGTAGTATTCAAATACTTATTTTGCCATGGAACCAACACATAAAATTCTGTAATTAGTTCATTCAAATTTTCCTTTTCTTTTCCCTCACATCCAGGTAGAATCACTTGCAGTACTCAGCCCCAAATTACAGTAACTATTGAATTTTATTTACACAGGTACAGATGACACCAACATTCTTGTTTGTTTTTTTTATTATTTCATAAGCAAACATTGCCAACTTCTCCCAACCCATCACCACTGCAGCATTTAGATTTATGTGAATTTCAATGTACAGGCAATGCCCTGGGAACCCAAGGGAGAGCTCTGAATCCTGTCTCAAATATTCATCTCCTGGCCTTCTAGGCCAGAAATAAATCCTTTGAGGATGCAAATCCAACCCCATTTTAATAAAGCAAAAATCATGCAGGTGCCCTTTAGCTGAACAGGTTTCTAATTTGTGTTTCACCAAAGCAGTTACATGGGATAAATCTTCAATCCTTGTGTCTGGAATATCTCCGATGATTGATGACAAGAATCAGAGTTAAGTGTTTCTACTTTCACAGGAATCTCACAGAGATGAACCATGACTTTAATAGGAATTCTCAAATAATCAGGTTGATATGAAAAATCCTCCCTCCAGTAAGATTTCTAGTATTGATAGAGATATTTAAGCTTAAGAACACAGGTAAGTATTACTATAAAAACATATTAAATCTGCCTAAAAGCTGAATCCTCCCTAAAAGTGCTGAAGCAGTACCAGAGAGGCTTATTTCTAGCTATCAACTACACTGGATGCACACTACAGTACAGTGTTAAGTACTTTCCAAATGAAGAAAATATCATTATCCCCATCCTGAAAAATCCCAACCAAAACCTTAAGCTGAGAGAGGTCAATGAGACTTAAAGATTTTCTAGCAGTTAATGATCCTGGCTACAGGGGCCAGGCCCTCACAAGCCACAGGCCAGGTGGGGCTGTGGCTCCTTAGAGGAGCCAAACACCCCAAAACAGCCCCATTAGCTCATCCTACAACTGAATTTACTCAATTCTTTTTTCCCCACTTTTCTTCACAGCTGCAAACATACAATCAGACAGAGATTTGGCATGAAATCGACCTCTTAGCTACAGACTCTTTAGCTCAAAAATTAATCTTTTAGAAGTTATGAGCATCACCCTAGTAGGACTATGTGAATACAGTATCCTGCTATTTTAAAAAATGCAAATTGATGTGACAGTTTTCATTCTGAAAGAAAAATATTTAAGGTTTTTAATATGCATATGTGTTTTTGGTAACGTTTCAGGGCAATCACACACTAAAAAACATCTGGCAACAAATTTTATACAATTTTATACATAATTTTAGATATCTGACTGATGATCAGACATATCTGAAATGATCCCTCAACCAAAAGAAAAATAAAATCCAAAATTAGGATTACACAATCCACAAAAATGACAACTACTGATGCCACTGCCATTCCTCATCAGACTGTGAATTGAACTCTGGTAAAGTTTAACTTTTAAATATGCATTAAGAAGTGTGCAGGACAGTTTGCTTTTGAGTTGATAAATATCTCTGTTCCAGCTGAGGTGTGGACATGTGACAGGAAACGAGAGCTGTGGATGTGTGGACTCTGGTTGTATCCAAGTCTTCCAGCAGTTAGCATTACATTTATTTCACACCTGGGGGTGGCACATTGCTTGCATGTGCTCAATTTTCACCTTTTCCCTTCGCTTACACTCACATTTCTCACACTGTGAGCAAAATGACCGCGAGACAAAGGTCAGGGGCTGCAGTTCTGACAGTAAAAGAGACACTGCTGCCATTGTTCAGTATTTGGAACTGCAAAATTCAGGGACCTGTGTTCATCTAAAGATGGACTGTACCATTTGGCATCTTTTTTATTTTACAGACTAATTTTTTAATAGAAAACTCAAGAGAGACAAGCAGCCACTCTGTGAAATTCAGCCACAATAATATAACTACACTTGATGTGTCCATTTTCAATTACTTTAAAAAGCCACACATCCACAGATGTTTATTTTTAGAAAAAAAGATATATATAAATATATATAAATATAGATTTGAAATTATATTTGTCACCCTTTTGGCATAGCCTTTAGAGGGTATTTTAACTATAACTTAGATATTTTAATCAGACTGTATGATCATTGGTAACTATCACTATGATAATCTGTTCTTGTTTCCTGCATAAGAGATTTTTTTTAATGCTTAGAAACTTCCAGATCTATTTTAAATATCATCTCTTTTAAAGTGACACCATAGATAATTTTATTTATTTGCTATTTATTACTGGTTTCAGTCTAAAAATTTGAAAATTTTCTTGTCTACCACCACAATCCTACTTTCCTCCCAAGCTGCTTTTCCTGGCCTTTCCTTCTGTTTTATTATTCCAGAATCTGCCTTTTAAAAAAATCTATTAATTCCATTTTTATGAGTATTGGGGCACAAAATCCCACATATATTCTGTACTGAGTTGTTTTTTTTTAATGAATTCACAAAACTGCATTAATTTTATTTGGTAATAAAAAATATTTCTAGCGAGTCAGCCATATGAGGAGCGGCTGAGGGAGCTGGGGGTGCTCAGCCTGGAGAAAAGGAGGCTCAGAGGAAACCCTTTCACTCTCTAAAGCCACCTAATGGAGATTGTAGCCAGGTGGGGATCAGTCTCCCAGGTAAAAAGTGACAGGAAGATGAATTTCATAACTCAGAGAAATCAAAAAACTCAAATGAAGACTTTTCCATTAGGTGATGCTTAAGGCCATTTGTGCGGTGCAAGAACTTTTATTATGAAATGTAACATTGCTTAAAACAGAAAGATCATCTTGTATTACCTAAGGATAGTAAATAACAATCTTTTCAATGTATCATTCTTAAAATGATAAATGTTTTAGGGTTCAACAGAAGCAGAAGCTGAGGTCAAAAATGGAAATCGATATGAAATTCATACGTCTCCTCTCAGTTATAAATTTGCATGTGTACATTTCAAATCTATCACAGCTGATAAAGAGGAGCCTGACTGGCAGTCCAATTAACAAAGGCACAGGACTGGAGCTACAGGTAATTTCATTTACAGGTAGCATTGGTCTAGGAAAACATATATATCATCTCTGATATCATCCTTGATATCAGCTCGGGCTACAAGCCTATAATATTTCTAATGAATAGGAATTAATTACACCCTCTCTCCATCCTCATGCCCCTTTCTTCCATCATATATTATAGTTCTGTACTTGCAGAATGGATCCTAATCAGGCTCTTTCATATAGAGTGGCTATGCATTCAAGGCATACAAGCATCACACAAGGAGGCCTGTCAGGTATATCCCCTGCCACTTTTGATAATATTTGGAAGGAAACAATGACCTCAGACACTTTTTTTACAGAAGGACTCAAGACAGCAATCAAAAAGCGTAAGAACAAAAAAAAAAGTTAACACAAAGAGGATATCCATGAGTTACTATAATATTGCTGAAATATAAAATTGGTAGCAACCTCTGTTCAGTGGTACATGAAATGTTAGCCTTCATAATACTTCTAGTATCTCCTTCATTATCCCAATCAAGTCTTTAAAATTTCATCCCTAATACTCCAACGGCTTCTTTACAAAGTCCTTTCTATTGCAAAGCTGAAGTACACAACACTCTTAATGATGTTTGTGGAATAATGAGATTTGAATCAACTGTGAGGCTTCTAATCTTAATTGGCAAGAGGTGTGGGAAGATGGAAATCTCCTTTCCTTATAATCTAATCAAACCCAGCAGTATCAGCTCCCAGAGTGCAACATCAGCCTTTTCCCTGAAGGGCTGAGCAGGAGGTTAGGGAAAAATTAATTGTAAACATTAATGTAAATACCAAAAGTTCATGGTGGTCACGCTAAGTAAGCCACCTCAGCAACATTTGTGCTTTCTCTTGCACTCTCTCAATTGTGTTGCTGGTACTGCTTTCAGCATCCCACCCCAGCACGTTGAAGCAGGAGTTATATTTTCCCAAGGGATTGGCTGAAAATGGAAATGTTTTCATGGGAAGCCCACAAGAACTCAGAAATCAGAAGCACTACAAACTCATCTGGTCAAAGTCAAAGGCAGGGGGAACTTTTAATTCCATTCTTAATTCAGAAAGAAAGTATTTCTGCAAGAGCTTTTAGAAGATATTCTCTAGCAGAAGGCAGAGGAAAGAACTCCTGTGGTTGTGACAAACAGGAATTTGGGGCTGATATTGCATTACAGCTCCTCTCCTTGATGGTTAATGCTCATCAGGTGCATAGACACTCAGGATATTGAGGAAAGACAGATTTCCCCTGAATCCTAAGGGGCAGCAGTCACAATTCACCCCGAGAAAGATGGAAGAGAGCTCATGGGAATTCCTAAACGCTCGCTTTGATGTGGAATCAAAGGAGAGCCATGAAAATGAGAGTGAGGTTCAGTACAATGTGGCAAATGTCAGGAATCATCAAGGTTCTTGGGTTACCCCTTCTCATAGCCAGTAACAAAGTGCTAGAATTAAACAAGTAACTTGACTTTTCTAAAACAGATAAAAAGAAGGAACTCTCTTCACACCACAAGCAGCAGTAATCCCTTTATGGCTCCTTGAGTCTGCATATGCAAGCTTGCCTAGATTTCTAAAAACAGCCCCAAACTATAAAATGATGAAAAGATACTTTTTTGTGTTAATCTCCACACAGTTAAGGTAAGATTCTTAAATCCCCAAGACAATCCCCAATGCAGGGATGTCTGTTTGCCCACAAAAATATTTCAATGACTACGAACAGTATCTATCATCTGTCTCTCATCTTTTCTCTAAAACATACAGAAGCAAAGGTGAGGCGTTTGATACACAGTGGAATAAGAAAGCAGCTGGAATTACTGCAATTTATGCATAACCAGCCAGAAAAGCTGTTGGAGCTGATGGTTATGCATTTTAGCACAGCCTGCTGCTGGCACATTGTTTATATAAAAAATATGATGCCCACACATTCAAAGCAATGATGGAGAGCTAATGATCAGTTTCAAAGCAGTGGGCTGTTGCTTTCTAATTGTTATTTGGGCTCATTTTTGCTAAGTTAGGGCTGGGTTTTGTTTGATTAAGTATTATATGTTATGCAATATATCCTTTATTACATAATATCAAACTGAAGGGAGGGATTTCAGCTGAAGTGCCAAATTGCCATTCTGCTGGGCAAGCCTGGGATGAACAAACCAAAAACATGGGATGGGAGTGATGTTTCTAGAACATGATGGCCTTCCTAGTGGCAGGGCAAAGCTGGCAAGGGTACCCTCAGGGTCAATGTTAGCAGTGCAGTGGCCAGGATTTAAAATGCTGTAACAAATTGAACATTATTTCATCAGATGCAATGTGCCGTGGCTTCTGTCTTACTTTCACTCATCTCAGTGCACTAAAATAATTCAAGGGATGTGGAGTTACTTTTCTTCTCTACTTCTCTGCCACATTAAGTTCAAGCAAGGCACACGGAAACAGAACTGACCTGAACAAATGACTGGCGGTTTCTCTTGGGCTTCAAAGGCAAAAAGGTGTTACAGGGAAAATGCAGCCTTTTACTGACTGTAGGCTTTGCCCAGAATAGAAAGAAATAGAATTTGTTAGTACTTCTAACTGGAGAAAAACACCTGGCAACTGCCAGCATTTCCAATTTATAGGAACACTTACATGTGCATTAAAATGGATTGCAGAGGAGGTCTGTTCAGATGGTGATGCCCTATATATCAAATGACAAGTATAAAAATTAATAAATATATAATAATATATTGACCCTAGCCCTTAGCAAACCCTAGCCCTTAATTCTGCAACCAGTTTGAAACCTGCTAACATTGACTAGAACTTGTTTTCACTGATCTAGTAAATTACTGGTAATTTATTGTGAACTTGGAAAAGGTTCATCCAGTGCCTTAGGCATTGTATTCATGGTCAGGAAGGAGGGTCCAGTTGGTGGAGTCTTGTACCAAAGGACAGTGAAAACAGCGGAAATAGAGATGATCGGGTGTTGTCAGTACAGACAGGGACCTGGACACTTCCTGTAAGCACTGCACAGAATATTAACTGGGTACTGCTAAGAAAACAGCCAACTAAAATTTAATATGGTAAACTGGCAGCCAGCCGGATTTTGTTTTCTTCACCGTATGCCAGTGTTTTTACTTTGTTTTTATTACATAACCTAGTGGGTTTTGGGGGTTTATAACTCATATTTTTAAGCACTCCAGTCCAGTTCAGTCCATCTCAATTTGATAATTAGATAGCCAGTGGTACCACAGAACTCCCTCTGGCTGAAGTCAGGGCAGGAGCATCGGTGGCTCGCTGAGTGCTCTGTGCTGTTAAGAAAAGGATCTTCTGAGACCTGCTCACAAACGAAGCAGAACTAATCAATCCCTCCTGGACAACCTGATTACCTGGAAATCAATCAGTCAGGGAGCTTCTTCTGTTGGCCTTCAGGATATGAGCAAAGACTAAATTTCCAGCAGAAGTAGCACAGAAAGCATGTCTGTGAGGCAAATATCTGTAATGCAGATACAGAGAGCACTGAAGCACACAAGTTCTTGTTACTGTCCCAAAACACTCTGCTGTGGCATGGAAAGCACAGACATTCCCATTCCATCAGTCAGTGTCTCACAGCAACTAATTTTCCACCAGTGATCAGGAAGCTCAGAGCACTCTTTCATCAACACCCAGGGAACTGAACTAGGTGCTGGTGCAGAACACTTTGCCCTTCTGCTAACGCAGTTTGTGTTTCAGATTCTCTTTGTGACAAGCTTTGAATTCTGTTTGGGTTTAACATGGCATTACAGCTGCTGGGTGTTTCACTCTGCCACTGCCAGGTCCAGAGATAGCACAACCTGGGGAAGGAAAACAAGTGCCTGCAGCAACTGATTGACAGGCCTGAAACACCGGGGAGAAGACCATCACACAAGAAATAATGGCTTAGAGAAAAACAAATTAGGAGCCGATTTATATTCCAGGAGACATTTTATTGCCTGCCATTCTCCATCCCACTGAAGTATTGTGATGGATTAGGGTGACAGGAGAGAACTGCTAGGTGCTGGTAGTGACAATTTGAACAACGAGGTGAAGGAAACACACCGTGCTCTGCCTCTCTCCAGAACACAGCGAGCTTATTGTGGAGGGAATACAACCCATCAGTCACTGCAGGCACCTCAAGGTGTGTTGGTCACAGGTACATTCACACTGTGAGCATCCCTAACCCCCAATTCTGCTGAAGTTTAAGGGCAGTATTCTAAGGTAAAAATGCTAAAAGGGAATTGAAGACTGAACATATTCCCAATAGCATTAGGAAATAACCACAGTGAGATCTCTTTCATTTGATACCAACCCCCCCAAAAAACTTAACTAGAGCCATACAAACAGCTTTTATGCCGAGGGAAAGTGGCAGCTCAGAAAGGATGGGAAGGCTGGGTTAGGCAGGTATAAACTGAGTCATGGCTTTTCTAAAGTATCAGTGGCCATGATCCAGCCTGGCCTCAGGTACTGTTACCATGACAACTTGTCCAAAAACCCCAAAGGTGGAGAGGGGAAACAGAAAAGAGACAAGAACCTTTGTTTTACAGCCCACTGTCACAAAGGGAGATGATAAGAAGTGCATCAGAATTCCCAAAGCAATGGAGCTGTCAGTGGGAGTCCTGAGACCTCTCAGATCTATCACAAGAAATCCTAGGACTGTCATGGAAAGGGAGTCTTTTATCAGACTGGGACATTTCTGGGGGTTTCCATAAAAAGCCTGCATCCCCTCCATCATCCTGGCTTGCTCCACACTGAGTCTCTGACACCTGCTGGCTTGGCACTGGAGGGGACAGAGGCTTTCTCATGCTGCTCAGTGTGCTCTGTGAGATGCATCTTCAAGCATAGGTGTTCAGAAGCGAGGTTCAGAATGTCACCCTTGGAAAAAATCCTCAAAAGCAGAGGATTTGAGAAGGAAGATGTGCTTGTCAGGTAAAACTGTGGCAGCTGCTGATACACAGCAGCTGGAAAAATAAAGGGCATGACATCCTACCCCCATCTCAGGGGCCCAACCCTGGCACAGCCCAAGCTCTCAGCTTGTTTCACTTCATCCTGCCAAAATCAGAGCGTGAAGAACAGGAAAAGAAATTCAGGGAGAAATCCAAGAGCCTTTGGGCAACCCTTCAGGAACCAGCTTTGTGCTAAGGAACTCCCTGTTATGTTTCCAGGGTTAGCCCAACAATTGTGTTACGTTCTCTATGGTTGGGTCAAGCTACCAAGTTTGCCTTCTAATGATCAGAAAAATACAGAAGCCTTTTGGAGAGGATTCCAATATTGGAATTGAAATCAAGGAAATGCCCCAAATACCTGGACAGTGGGGAAACAGATGGAATTTCCAATGTTTCACACCCATTTAAATCACAGTCCTACATTTGGTACTCTGTATGTTCACCATAGAAAGTTCATTACAGAATTTTCATTAGGAGATTTCATTTATATAAAAAAAAAAATATCCAAAAAATGTATTAACTGAGTCACAGGTGTGCTGTGAGGTGAGAGAGCAATTATCAAGGTCATTATAATACATTAGTGTCTAATGGTGTGTGATAAGGATTGTAAAGTGCCTACTCTGTACTTAGCTATGTTTCAGTTGGCACTCAGAGACAAAAAAAAATGATCTGTATTGTATGTATACTCTGAATGACTGGGAAAATAGAGAGCGGCATCAAATGCTTACAGATGTAAAGCAGGAAATCAGCATATAAACAGGAAAAAAAAATTAAATGCTCTTTCATTTTTATAAACAGCAGTGCCAACTTTGGACAAAATGAGCCACAAGAAGGTGCTGAGAGGGTGTCTTCAGTAAAGCAATTTCTGTTTCGTAGGGTGTCTTAAAAAGGAAGAAAAGAGTGTGTGCATCCATGTGTACACAAGACTACCAATTTTATATGCAATTTTTAAACAAAATGCATTTCTCTCACCACAACTGACATTTTGAGCAAAAGATGTTTGGCTGAATCAATTCAAACAGCAATGTGGAGTTTGGCAGCAATCCATTGCTGCTGAGATTAATCCAGCTGCTACCGAATCCATTGATCCTTTTAGCTATTGATTTGCTAATTCAATAAAAAATGGAGTTTTAGAATGTGAACAAATTCACAGTGCTGAGGAGACAGGATTTTGATAAGCTCTGCTGCCAGACTAAGATGGTAACACTGTCAAATGGGAAAATCACACATGATTTAAAATATTAAAGATTTCCAATGTGGTGGATTGCTTAAAACACGACTTTAAATGGAAATGTGACCTGTTAGAAAAAAGCTCTCATAATTAAAAACTTATAATCTTAAAACAGCAGATCTGCTCCCTTTGTCTTCTGTCTATTAATAGTAACGATTAAAGCCATTTTACTGCACTTAATGCTCCTATTTACTTTGAAAAGTCAAATTGCCCTTAGGAAAAAAGAACAGATTCTATTTTTATTAGAAGGAAAACTGCAACAACTTCTAAGCAAGGATCAGGTTATCCCTGAGACAGCTCCATGCATTCCAGTCCTTCACCATGCAGCTCCCAGCTTTTATTCTCAGCCAAGAGCACTTCCAACCAGGCTGAGAATGCACGGCTTAACCACACCATGCTCTGAGTGGATACACAATCTGTATCCCTGGCACTGGCATCCTGCTGTCTTTTTTCCCTCCTTGAGGCATTACTGCCATTAGGGTGCCTTCATCTCCTCATTAATCCAATTCCCAGAAATGAAGGCTGGTGACTCAGAGGGCCACAGCAATGGCCGGGTAATGGGACTGCCAAAGTGACAGAGTGACCTCTCCTGCCCACGGTGTTTAGAGCAGATCAGCAATTTACCACTGAAATAGATTTTTCCCTGGAAAAATGCTAGTTGCAGAAAATGGATGGGTTGGGGAGGGGGAAAAGAAGAAGTTGTAACAAATCTGTGGCAACGTGCCTGTTTTCCTGCCAGCTGTCCTGAAGAAGTTGCTGGGGATCAACAATTTCAGCTCCAAATGCTGCCAGGACAGAGGTACCTGACAACAGCTTTAAGGGGCTCAGAGGTGAAATCCTCTGTGGACTGCAATTGAGGTCCCATAACACCAACATAGAAATTGAAATAAGCAAAGTATGTGGGAAATTGTAAATATAACCCTTGAGGAAAGCAGTCTCCCAGTTGCATTCTTTTTTTCCTTAAAAAATTAACTCCAACAGCAACCATTGCTCAGTTTACCTTCAGTGACACTCATAAATGGCCACTGGCGGCTGCATCTACACTTAAAAACAACACTAGGGTAGCATTAGTAAACCTTGACAAAACAGAATAAGGAACGGAGGAAAATCTAGCAATGCATGATAAACTCAAGCTTTATCATGGGCTTCCTGAGGAAAAGGTGAACAGAAGCCTTGACACTGCCAGGCTTGGGCTGCTCAAATTCTTCTCCAAAAATCTGTCGTTGCCACAGCTGAAAGCGCATTCCAAATACCCCATTCTACCCACACAAGCAGCTCCTATGGTTTTAAAATGCTGATGAAGGTTCCTAGGCACCAGATGGGAAATGCAAGTTTCTGTTTAAATGGGTTTCATGACTTCATTGCAGTGTTTCTGAACTTCCTTCCACTGCAACAAAGAGGAGATGCACAAAGAACTGTAGGTTAAATTAGCAAGGATGTACATTTGTTCCCCCAAAAATTAAACTAAAAAGTGTGAAAATAGGGGGAACAGCCCCTGTCCACAAAAGTTGCTTGCTTTCCTCAAGGTCTGTTGCTTTAGGACTTGGACCATTCTTATTATATCTAATGTTTATGCTCTTCATATAATATATCTATGCAGTATTGTTATAAGGTGTAGAAAATATACACCTCATAAATAAGGAAACATTAAAATCTTCTCACTCTACAACATGCTAACAGTGCCAGAGTCCAACGAGCAGTCTCCTGAGTGGCCAAGTGAACAGTCTGAAATAAAGCACTCACGTGCCGTGCCAGCAGCTGAGAACACTATTTAGTGAAAAGAAAGAGCCACGAAGAATTAACACATCACTGTTGAGACAAGAGCACATTGATAAGGGAACTTTGCACATGTTCCATTCCAGGTTTGCTCCATTACTGCAAACATGAACAATAGTAAAAAGCACAACAGACAGGTCAAATTCAAGGCAAACTTCATGTTTGTAGAGGGACATGATGTGAAATTATGGAAAACACCAAAGCCCAGAAAATCTGGGTAGGTATTAATGTGAGTCTTGAGGAAATCCATACACATACAAGTATTCACCAGCCATGAAGTTTCAGTCTCAACAGAAGTAACTCAAGGTCAAAGCTATGAATGCTGTGCAGCCTGTGCAATAAAAATGTAAATATCCTTCATTCTATGGAACCACAAACGTGTTTAGCTGCACTGTGCAACTGGTCATCAGCACAGCAAGGAAGAGAAGGGTGAGTTTGTTCTTCACAGACAGGCAGTGCAGACTCTGATTGCCAGAGCTACTGAAAATCAACTCTTGCTGTTACGGTTTTTCCTGTAGATGTGCACACAACACATCCACAGACAAAGAAATCTGCACAGATCAAAGAAAACAAGGAAAAATAAAACTAAAAGTAGATAGCTTAATCACAGGCATCAGTAGCAAACAGAGGATTGACAAAACACCTGAAATTATTTTGAACTAATTTAAAAACCTATCTGCTACTTTTCTATCTCAATTTATTTGTTATTTTATATTGGGACAATGATACTTTGGTAATGTGACATAATCAAAGCAGCTTTCCACAGGGCTTCAAGTCAATTTTCCTTCCTAGTCCTGATTCAATTTAAAATATATTGTCCTTTTCAGTGAAAATCTACCTTAACATGAAGATGTCTAAAACTGATTGTCATGCCAAATCCTAAATACTCCCGGACAATAAGGTTTATATTTCAAGAGCTCTGCAGGAGCTGCTCTTTCTGGGTGTTTTTAAAGGATCTTGAATGACATCAACATGATGTCATTGTGATGTCATTGTGATGTCACAGTGATGCAAGACTGAGCCTTCTGCACATCTGCCTTAGCAACTCCAACCATTAATAACCATGAAACAGTCAGGAAGTTCCACTGATGTGATTAAATCAGACAGAATTTGGGGTTTAGCTGCCTTCAAACTAGATGAATCCCAGAGCCATCAACAAAAAAATGAACAGTGTGATTGTGAAATGATGTAGTAAATGCTGTACATTTCACATGCACTTCTATGGCTCTTGGAACACTAAACCTTTACTTAGGATAGGTTATTCACATGAGCATATCCCAATACTCTCCCCCATTCTTCCAAAAAAGCCATTTGTCACTGCTACCTTTTGTGCCTGAAGGAGATACAACATTATCTTGGCTTCTAAAGAATGGTGACTAAAATAATGGTCAATCTTTTAACACTTCATCCCAATAATAAAACTGAGATCTGGTGTCATCCTAGATGATTAGGACGGGATGACTCCTGTGCCTGATTCCTCAGCAGAGAACAAAAAATGTCTAAAAACTAAACCTAAAGCATAACAACGAATTAAAACTTCAGATATTTAAATTTAATACACACTTTGCAGTAGAAGTGGTCAACAAATTTTCTTCCAATAGAAAGTAGTAACTTCAATATATACTTTTCAGAATCAATCTGGCTAGTTCTGTTGTAATAGTTAATGCAATTACAATAATAGGTTTAAAATGGGTTTATATTTCAAGTATGATTGTGCTGGATTGAATTATTCCCTACTTATCACACAAATATTGGATGAACATTCCTCATTTTCAACCCACACTTTTAAATTGATTTCCTTCCACTTCAGCACGATTAAATTTCTAAAATAAAGCAAGCAGATACTTCACACCCTCAAGTGCTGTCACAAGTGGTAGATCTTCTCTAGAGTGCAAAAATAACTGCAATAAGTCCACCTCTCTATACTAATATGCAAATGCCACAGAGCTGAGGAAGTCTTCAGAAAATTATCTGTTCTCAAGACTAGAATTTCACACAAAACAATGCAATGTATTTTTTTTAGGCTTTCCACTTAGAGGTATTTAATTGTTGGTGAAATGTTGTTAAGCATGTTTAAGGTGATATGGAAAAGAGTGTAAAAGGGTATAAAGCAAAATAACATGGGTTGGGTAAGGATTTTCTCCTCAAACAATATCCAATGATCAGTTTTAGGTTTTGATTTAAGCACAGCTGGATGTCTGGGCTCAGAAATTAAGTAAGACTCTTTTAACAAAGATGACCAAGGCCTTTAGATGTATACACAGAGGTCTTCCTTACGGCTTTCTTATTGTTTGAAGCATCAGAAACTGGGGAAGGCCACAACCAACAAGAAACAACATTCCACTGTCTTATACAACCTGAACAGGACAACTGCCTGCATTCTCTGACACTCAAACACTGCTGCAGAATCAGACCTTGTAGGAAAATTGAAAGAATCAGGTTTGGATCTGTTTTTAAATGCTCCACGTAAGCGATTGTAATAATAATTCTTAGTAACAAATCTGAAATGAACAATGCATTTGTTTCCTACAATAAAATATAGAGAAAGATCTGTAAATTATACCTTGTTTTACCATGCCCTGCCATCTTCCCAATGAGAATTAAAATCCCCCAAATCCTAAATCAATATATATTCCTATTACACGCCAGAAACCAAAGCAGGAATCATTCCTAATTCTGTTTCTGAGTAGCAGGAAAAGCTGCAGTTCATTATCTTCACCTTGTTATTCACAGTCAGCTGCTAGAGGTTACACTTTTCCAATATGTTCATTCTTCCCTTACAGTTGATGTTTATTTGGCCAGAGGAAAGAGTGGCTGCTCTGCTGTGCTTTGAAAAGGAGCAGATGTGCTGCAGACCTCAAAGATTATTGGTTACATGGACAGAGGAGAGGGAGAACTAAAGCTAAGACACCACAACCCCAGGGTTGAATACTGCTAAAACTTTTATTAGTTCCACATCCTCCAGAAACTCATTATCTGAAATAACATTTGATATTTCAAAAGAGTCACAGGGAGCACAGAAGTCTCTCTTACTTTCTGTCCTTTTACATTTTCATCAAGAGTCTGAGTGTATTCAGTTTTAATAATACATCTTAAATTTTGTTGTTTGTTTGAGGAAGATGGTTCACTTCAGTATTGCCTGTAAATTACTGGAAAAAAATATTCTTGATTCACAGAATCCCCAAATAATTCAAGTTGAAAGGAATCTGTCAATCATCAATCAAGTTGATCAGATACAATTTGCCCTTGATAAATTCACGATGGTTGTACCAAGCAACTTCTTGTTCTCACGTGCCTGGATGTGGTTTTCCAGAGGGGTTTCCTTCACAGTATTCATGGTGATTGAAGTGACCCTGATGCTCTTAACCTCGTCTGTCTTGCAGAGGGGTGTGACATTTCCTCTCTTCCAGTCACCAGGAACCTCCACGGAGCCCTGTGACCTTTGAAGGTGTCAGCAGCTTCAGCAGAACGCTCCTTGCCCAGCTCCCCTGAGTGCAGCCAGTCTGCTCTCATGGGCCAATCTCTAGTGAGTCCAGTTGCTCCCTAGACCCATTTTCCAATACTTTGGGTGATGTTTCATTCCTACTGAGGCTCAGGGACTTGGCAGGCTAAAGAGAAGATGATGCCAGTTAAGACCAGCAAAAAAAAAAAAAAAAAAACACAAAACCAACAACTGGCATTGCTCTTTTCCATCTTTATGTAATAATGGTATTTTCACCTTCCTATCCTATTTGACTTCCAGAAATCCCTTTGACTTACACTGACACTCCCCAGACACCTTAAATGCTTTACCACTGTTGCATTTTCCCTCCTAATTTCTCATTCACTCTGAATGGCAAAAAGCAATTCCCTCCCATCCCATAAAGTGACCCATTATCACAAGCACAGATTTGTTACCTAACCAAACACTGCAAGACACAGACTAACAGGCATCAGCTCATTTGTTTTCTTGAAAACTTGTGTTTTTCAAGCCAGTTTGGGCTGTAAATATTTTGGTCACATCCAACCATCTGCACTGGCAACAGCAGCAGCTTCACAACCTCTCCTCATGTTTGCATGCTCAGAGCCCTCTTGACACATGGCATTCCTAAGTACTCTGAAGTGTGTCACGCATGCCAAGTCTGGGATTCTCTGAGCTAAATTTTAATAATTTGCTTCACTACCAGCAAAAGAGAGGCCAGAGAAATCCCCTTATCCAATCTGTTAATTTTCTACTCTGCACTTTCAGTGCAGAACGTGTGATTTTCTATGGTTGAGTTTCTGTGCCTAATCTTACAGGAAATCATCACCATCCATCTGTTTATGCCCCGAGTTTAAGTGACTTCACTGTTCATTGAACGTGAGCCACCTTCTGTGGGATGCAGAGCAGAACATGCTTTATTACCCGATTTTTAAAATGCCCACAAAGTTTCATGCTGATTCAAGAGACTGCAACAACTTCATTCTTCACTTTAATTATTTGTGGCTGTGTTTTTGTGAGAGCAATAGTTGTCACTTCAATTCTGCTCCTCTAAGTAATACACACACACATATATAAAATATGTGTACATTATATTTATATGTGCAGTCTTCTGTTATCAATTTCCTGAAGTATCTGAAGCACTCAATACACTTCAGACTCATGGAGGTGGATTTTTAATTTCAACTTTTCTTTTTCTTCTTTTTTTAATGACTTATTTAGATTTAATTTCAGTGGTTTCACTTTTTCTAGCAAATTGTGCACTTAATTCCTATAAATTTCCTGTCAAATTCTTGCCCCTGGTAAAGCTGCCAGCCAAAGACAGATTCACTCTCCTGAAAGTGCACACAGATTATCCCCTACTGTTCATTTAAATTGCAAAGAAAATTCAGGAAGGTAATTAAAATTTATATAATTACTTCTTAGAATCAGAAAAAAAGAAACACGTGAAGCAATAATGTTGGTGATGAAAACTCCAGAGGAACTATAAATATTTTAACTCCCATTTTTCAAAACAAATTGAAATTTTTTGTCTAAATTGTTAACCTATCTATCAAACATTCTGTGTTTTATATTGTGGTATATGTGAGATGTTGTAACTAAAATATCAAAAGTAACACCATGTGAAAAACTTTGATACAGAAAATCAACTACGTAGAAAAGACAAGTAGGAAGTAAGCTAAAATATGAAATACTAAGTTAAAATTATGTAAAAGTATTTACAAAAATTTATAAGTCAGTTGATTATAATACCTTTTGTCTGTTAGTATCCTGTAAGGGAATTTCACATATTTAACATGTATCCATTTAAAAAAAAAAATCAGTGAAAGCATTACTTTTTTATTTTTCCTGATAGAGGGTAGGAAGTTGATCCTTGCTGCTGGGAGTTTCGACAAAAAAAACCAAAAAAAACCCAAAAAAGAAAAAAAAGAAAAGAAAAAAAGCAAAAAAGCCTGTTCTTTCCTCTTGGAGAGGATGGCACTCTAAACCACGGCCAGATTGGAAATCTCAGGAGCTGTGTGTAGCTTTCTGCCACATTTCTCCTTTATTTATGCCACCTGCTGCTGTCCTGTTACAGCTCAGGCACAGCAGGAAACTCGAGTGAAAGGGAGAGGCACAAACACACGTCCGGCTGGATTGTGTTCTCCCAGAGGAGCAGCAGGAAGGAAAAATGACAGGGATTATATTGCCACTTGCCCTGAGGCAAAATGTTAATAATGGAGGAAACAGCCTGGTGCTTTCCTCTCCCAAGGGGCAGGAAAAGGGATCTTTGATCTGGGCAAATTGAGATTTTTGTGCCCCTAAAGGTGGCTCAGTACCTTATAAACACAGATTACTGCATGGGGTAGTTAAAATAACAACATGTAATAAAAGGAATAGATTTTTGGCTCAGAAGTGAGGTGCTCCTGCCTTCCAAGGTGGCATCAAATAACTTTTCAGCTAATCCATGAGCGGGGGTTTTATTCCAGGACAGCTTTTTTACTATAGCAAGTTCTTTTTTTGCCTTGATACTGCAAGATTTTCACAGCAGATAAGTGCTTAGAAAATAAACACTATGGTCTGTTCTCTGTGATTTTTAATCCACAAACGTATTTCAATGGAACATAAGAATAAAACTGATTTTTAGATGGCTAAAGTTGATAAGCTTAAGTCTAGACACTGAGAAAACAGAGTTTAGGCAGCCTTGACAACTTTCACTACAGCATTTTTTCAGTTGTCATTCAGCTTTCCACAAAAGGCACTGAGCTTGTGATTATGAATTTTGAAGGAGATACAAATAAGCACTGTGTGTTCTTTTTCATGTGATAAAACCAGAAAACATGCAACAGCAAAGGCACATTCCTGATCTCATCCCAGAGCAAATAAAAATCACCTCCCTATTTCACAACAGTAAATCTTTATCTAATATTAATCTTGAAATACTAAAACATAAGAAAATTAACAGGATATGACATAGGAATTTCCTCACCATGAGAGATTTAGAATGAGTGGTAGAACACAATATGCTTTGCTGTCCCAAAGAATCTATAATTAATAATAATCATAATCATCCCAAATTGCTGTCTCCAGTAAATCTGTTGATAGGAAATATTTTAGCACCTTTGCTACCACTTTCTGTACTCAACAGACCCCTCTGAAATTAGAGACAGAAGAGAAGTCCTTAGGATCAATGCAGTTTATAGGATTTTCCATTTCCTCTGCACTGTTTTGGGTTGTGGGAACCTTTTTCCTCATACTTAAATTATACTTCCAGTTTAAGAATATATATACTTAACTCTCTACCAGCATTAAATGGAATTATGAGTATTTACCGCTGAGAGAAAAGTTCCTTGACTACATTAATCCAGTGAGAAAAGCTACTGACTTGTGTCCAGCACATGTTAAAGCTGAATAGAGTACAAAATGTTCATTTTCCTGACCAAGGAACCACAATGAACCTAAAACAACTCCACCTCCAAAACCACACTAAGTCCTATCTAAATTCCTTAGCAAGAAATCAAACTTACTGGGGGAAAAAGAAAGAAAAGAAAACCCCACCAAAGCCAGAATACCTTTCCTTTATTTGTATTTGTTTTTCAGTCTGTTTGTTTGTTTTCCAAAGAGAGCGATAAGAACTGTTCATTAAATTGAATCCAGCCTTGCCAAGATGAAGTCTTGACACTTCACTTGACACCTGAGGATGCTACAGAAGTTTAAATTCTCTTCTCAGAGAATGAGGAAACACAGGCTGGGGAAGAGCTGGCAGCAGCCCACATACAGAAGTGAGACAGTATTGGTGATTTTTCACAGGTTTTCCAATAATGCTGATGACTTTAGTCCTTAGAAGGGATTAGAAAAACAAAAAGCAAGTTATGGGCAAAATATCTGCTCTGCTTAGTCTACAGCAATTAAGCTAAGCCAGCCAAATAATGCAGAAAGATAGAATTATATATATAAAGATAATCTCTAAAATACAACATACTGCCCTTGCACCAAACTCCCCCATATTTTCTACCACCTAGAAAGGCTCAGCTGCTGGCTCAGACACAGACATCTGAAGTCAGGTATGATGAATCTCACCCTGCTAGATTAGAAGGAAGGACTGGTCATTCAGTTCACCCCCCTGATAAATGACTATTCCAGAATCAGAGATATACAGCACTCAGGAGCCAAATAATTACTGGCTACAGACTCATTGTTTAAGGGCCAGAATAATTCACTGCAGTGGCTCTGCACGTGCCTCTGATCCTAGCAGTGAGAAAACCCAATAAATCTGCTTTCCCTGATAGTAGCATTGTATTTTCAAATTCCATTCTAACACAGGTAGAGCCCACAGGGCTCTCTGTCTCCTACATCTCTGGAAATGTTCAAGGACAGGTTGGGTGGAGCTCTGAGCAAGCTGGTCTGGTGAAAGGTGTCCTGCCCATGGGAACAGGATGGCTTTTATGGTACCTTCATCACAAACCACCCCACAACTCTGTGATCTCAGTAATCACACCAGGAAAGCTGGTGGAAAATTTGCAGCTGCTGAAATAATTAAAGATCTCACTTTACTCTTTTGCCTTTTCCTGCATTGCACGTGCTAGCAGAAAATCTTTCAGCAGCCAAACTTGTTTCTTTGCTCATCCTTGAAAACCCACTTAAGTAAATATAAGTTCTTTGATGCTCAGGGCTATCCCAGTACAGAGCTGCAGCACCATAAAGCTGAGAGGACTCTGCCACATTCATCAGGAAATTTGGACTCTGAAGTGTGTATTTTTTTTCTTATTCCCATGGGGGAAAAAACCTGGCAGAACCACTTCTTTCATTTATCCTCCTGTACAAGTCACAAGAGGAACTGATGATAAAGTGTATTTTAGAACATTAGAAAATGCGGGTTGAAAAGCATTTTTCAGATCTATAGCTCATAATGAAGTGTGCAGAATGATGATAAGGATGAGCTACCCTGAATAAGTTCTAATTTCATTCCTCCTTATCTGTCTCTTTTCCATGTCATGGCATCAATTTCAGGTTATGATTACCTAGATAAAATCCTGCCCCTGACACCCTTCAGCATTTTGTGTGTGTTTGTGCGTGTGCAAAGCAATTACGGAGGATATAATTTGTTTTCTTTTGAGTACAATCTCCATGCCCAAGGCACTGAACTAATGAATGAGACAAAAAGTTCACAGAATGAAAAATTGCAAGAACTTCTGTTGCTGACTTAATTTATTATGGGGAAAAAAACTGGGAAAGTGGAGAAGAAACAGGAAGAGTTAAGCATGTGTTGTAACCTTGAACAAAGGATCTTGGTTCTTCCCAGACAGAAATAGAGAGAGAAAGGATTGGTCAGTTCGATGAGAAACCAAATAATTTCTAAAACACTGGAATGCAGAATAGGGAAAAAATAGCTTTAAAACACAAGCTGTTGTTTGGTTGCTTCTTTTTTTCCTTGCCAAGTGATTCTGATGGTACAAGCAAAGTGGTAGAAAATTCTGGATTTTCTGAAGGAAAAGATGTTGCACATGGATGTAGAACAATCCTATTCAAGGCATTTGCAGCCACTCCAAATGCATGCTGGTGGGATCTGCAAGGTAGGCTGCCAAAAAGGCAAAGTCCTTGTGTTTCTTTCCTTTCCTCTCTCGCCCTGGCCACTTGGAGCAGCCTCCTTCTTTGTAAGATTCAATTATGAGTACTCAGCGAGTTGGATCAGCCTGAAGAGTTCAGAGAAACTCCAAGGTTTGACAGGTTCATTTTGTGCCAGCAAATGGCAGAGCTGATCTCCTTTGCTGTGTGGTTGCTGAATTCCTGCTCCAGGTGGCCGTGAAGCTGGGACAGGAGCATGTGGCTGATGAGCCAGGCCATGGCTTTAGGCAGACACACAGCTGGACTGGAATGAGGGCACTGTGAAGTGCAATTTGAATTTTTCTGACCTACACAGCTCCTGTGCACGAGTCAAAACAGGTCTCATCCCCAGGGAAGGCATCAACACGAGCCAGGCCAGGGGCACAACCCCGAAGCTGGATCTTCCTTGTACTGGCTGCACCCGGCTACATTTGTGACAAATACCTGAAATAAGAGCAAGGGGTCAGAAAATCCCACCAAGGATATTTGTGGAGCTGGGTGGATGCAGATCCAGTGCACAGCTGAAGTAGAGAGGGCACAGTTATGGCTCAAAGGGCAAAGACAAAAAAAATACATCAGGGAAGTGGAGGAGAATGTGGCTGAATAACAATTTGCCTGTGGCTGGGAGCCAGTGGAAAACGAGTGCAGAAACAGGGCAGGGAGGGCTTGTGTAAGGAAGGGAACTCTGATGGGGACAGAGGAGGAAACTGCTGGACCCAAACAACACAACCTGAGATGGGAGATGGGCACTGGGACCTCCTGTATGGATTTGGGAATGAAGAGAGCCAAAGTGTTAAGTTGCAAGAGCAGGATGGTGGCAGATGCTGAAGAGTTCCAGTCAGCAGAGCAGGTGGAAAGGGAATAAGGAATGCACACCTACATGTGCAGCTCCTCATCCACAAATATCAGGGTGACACTCAGAAATCCACACCCTCCTTTCTTTAGTTCCAGCAAGCTGATGGAAACCACTGAGCTGCTTATTTTCATTTCAGCAGAACATCCAAGAGAGAAGGGCAACCCCCACTGCTCTCCATTATTCCCAGAGGAGGTGGAGGGACGACAGAGAGGAGCTGAGACAGAGGGACAGCAGCTCTTGGTGACATCAGTGACCTGAACAGCCAGGTGGGCATTTTGCTCTCCTAAATTTGCTTTCCACCAGAATCAGCCTCCTCCAAGGTATACATGGAAATCAGTGATGAATAAACTTAAAACAGCAACAGCACTATGGTCTAGTAAAACGTGACTTAATAGTGGTGTAATAAAAAAAATTATTTATCCTGCTTGTATTTTTGATTACAACAACTGACTATCAATGGCAATAGAATCTGTCAAAGTTTGACTTCTGTATATCTGTAAGTGTAGATAATGAGCCTCAAAGGGAGTTTTTGGATTGATATAAATTAAACTCCAATTAACTGGACATCTTTATTGTTAAGCATAAAAGTTTTCTCCAATATATTGATGTAAATTTACATTCAATAAAAAATATGCTTAATACATTATTAATAGGATCCTGCATTGTGATAAAAAATGCATATACTTAAAGATTACAGATTCAGTAAAGCAGAAAAAAAAAATCAAGTTTTTAGATAAAATATAGCCAGATTTTCTCTCATTCTCAGACGAAATCAAATGCCACAGCCAGCCAGAAAAAAGAGTACTTGTAACAAGTTATGCTCATCAATAGGAGAGCCAACATAAATGGAAGGTTTCTCACTGATTTTACATATTCTCTGAAATATCATTAAGCAAACTGTGACTGCCAAAGTAATAAACCTAAATATCCAGAACACTTTGTACACATAACATTTCCAGTTACACAAACCTAACAGCACATCCAAGGGGTTTATTGCTCTCCTCTGCACATATTAAGGGGGAAATGTGCTGTACCCCATACACTCGCTCCCCATGAAACTGTAAATGAGAGCTGCAATTATCCAGTAATGCAGCGTGCAAAACCAGACTCATCAATGCATTACACACAAATTCACACCAACACATTCCCAAACATGGTCAGAGAAGAATGGGAGAAGATCTCCAGGCTGTTGGAACCATTCAAACCCAGAAATATCCCCAGACACAAAGAATCCTGTGAGCCATGGGGATATTCTGCTCTCCAGGGAAGCTCTGTCCCCTTGAGCTGTGTCTGGCACAGCCCATGGAGCAGCAGGAACTCCCACAGTCAGGGTGTGCAGTGACTGCAAGACCTTCCTCCAGCTGGAAAACTTCCCCAAAATTAGTGCACTGGGGCTGTAAAACCTGGTTTATAACACAATACTGATCTCAAGCCTACTGAGGGCAAAGGGAGCCCATCCATTGATTTTGTATTGGTTTTGGCTCACTCCTCTAAGTCAACTCATCGGCAGGACAAGCCAGATAAAAGCAGCAAGGAACATGAAAAGGTGTTAGATGTAGACTTCAGATAGAAGATTTGGGGTTTAGTATAGGTTTTGGGTGCAACATAATGCTTAAGACAGACATCTTACTTTTTTTAGAAAACAATTTTCTCACCTCTTGTCATTTAAAAGAATAGCTGTCATGATACTGCAGCTAAAATAAACCCTGTACCTGCTTTGCTCCTTGCAGGAGTTAATGTAAATGCTGGAAAAAAAACAAGCAACAGGAAAATATATTTCCAGCTGAAGCTTTTTGCCCCCAAATCCATAGAGCTGAGACTTATTTGTAAGTTCATGCTAGTACAGACTGTGTTGATAGTTTGGTATGGCTACATATTTTACCATCACAACCTGTGGCTTACAAAAATGCAGAGAAGCCTGGTGATATTAAAAATGTGCTCAGAAGAGATATTTCTGAAGGCTTCTTTTCCTCTGGTTCGAGCCTTCATTAAAAACGATCAGGTTCATGGCATGTTTATTCCTGCTCATTTATTAAACAGACAAACCCTAATTGGTGTGTATGTGTTCTAAAAGGATGTCATGAGGAAGAAAACATTCTTCTGTGACCTGTCTCTTGCTACAAAATGTCCTGGCCATTCTGTCCAGCTCTGAGCTCCAGGGCAACTGGCTTCAGTCTCCTTTCTGCAGGTGGCTTCAGCCAAATGACCTTGTCCTCTCAACTACAACATCTCCAAAGCGTTCAATAAACATCTTGTAATTATCTCAATAATGGGATTTGCTCCTTGTAACAGATACATGGTTTTTTTTGTAAATAATCGGCCCAGGAGTGTGCCTGCACAGCCCTGATCTTTTCAGCTGCTCAGAGGTAAACACACAGATGGGAAGAAAGACCAGGCTGCTGTAATAATAATTAGGCTTGGAAATTCTGAGCAGGGAAAATGCACCAGCAGCATGCACTGAAAATATAAACCTACAGGTTTCAGAAGAAGTTCAGCTCCTCCTGGTGCTCCTGAAAATTGTGTCAAGCATCAGCCTGCACCTCTAAAAATCTGGCTAGTGAATAACTGCTTCCTGAAGATTTTTGGAAAGATATACATGCACATCAAAGCAGCTTCTAAAAATTAGACTGGTGTGCTTTTGGTAGTTTTACTCTGATCCCAATTTTTACACCCCAAAAATTGCATAAAATCCATATGGTAACTGCCTGCTTCGTACAGATTTGCTGTTTTTCTTTCTGTATGCTATAGACAATGACTTCTCATGCTGATGTGTGCTGTGAAACTGCAAAACCAGCAAGAACATTTTCAGAAATTAATTTAATTTGAAAATTGAAGTTCTGAATAGTATGGGATCTTTAATTCAAAGCAACTGATTACCTTCTAAAATGGAACAACCTGGTAACCCTATTTGGCTTTTCACAGGTAACCACTCTGTAGAAGTTTTTAGACCCACAATGCACTGAAAGGTAAGAATATACATTTGTGCATATATAAAATAACAGAGGGATTTACTGCTGTTCTTCATCAAAATAAGCAATGAGGTGTGCCAAAAGTGCAAAAACCAAATGTTTTATGTCTTGGATGAATTACATACAAATGGATGTGAAGTTCTATACTGAGCTTCGTATTTGGACTTAAACTGCAATCAATAATGAGGAATTCCTCATTGTTATCACAGCATAAGCTCAGCAAAGTCAGTCTTTGTTCCCTGAGAGCCTCTGCAAACATTGATTTAGAGCCTCCAGCCCTTTCCAGGGGATTCTCAGCCCACACTGGCTGTTGCTCAAACACATCCTATTTACTGCAGCCCAACATTTATGACACATCACTGAGCTGCTTGGAAACTCTACTTTGCATCCTTTTCCTGACAAGAACTGCTCTTCATAAGACTTCAGCTTTGATTCCCCAAATCCAACTGCTTCTGGCACAGGTCAGACAACCTTTAATCTATTTGATTTATGCCACAGAGATCTGCACTGCTCTAGTTACTCCATCAAGATTTTGTGCAGTGTTCAAGGCAACACAGAAGACCACAGTAAAGATATGATAAAAATTAATGAGGTAAGGAACACTGAAGGGTGAGAGATCTTCGAGATTTAATTTCTTTGTTTTGTATCCCAGTCACAGTCAGTGGATTCTGGACATGAAGTGAATATAAAAGGTGAGATGCATTCTTTCCAAACATCATGTGGCATGTAGATAAATGCTTGCTGCTGTAAGAGCTGAAATAAGCTAACTAGTCACAATTTAAAGAAAATAATACCTCTGTATCAAGAATTTTCAGAATAATTGATAAGAAAAATGTTGAGATATATAAATTCATGTTCACAAAGCTCACAACAATTTACTTATTAGGCATCCAGACAGCAGCTACTGATGATATCAGATCTTTGGAGAACCTTAACTTCCCTCTGAAATGTTTGGTGTTGGCTTTATCAAAGAAAGGAGGCTGTAGTGGCTGGAAGTTGTCCGAGTCACGAGGGCGACTCCTGTTTTCTTATTAAGTGAAATGTTGTGACCCAACTACTAAGAAAAGACTTGCACTGTAATATAAAAATCAAGTAAGTGAGGTATTACTGTAGATAAAGACAGTTTCTCACTAAAATGGTTTTAAAATAAACGAATGTGTAATAAAGGTTTAGTTTGTCACAAAGAAAGTGCTAAGAACTGTCACAAGTACATTCACATAATAGCTAAAACAATCATCCACTAGAAAAAAATGGAAGACATTTAAGGCTTAGGTTTCTTCCTGCAAACAAATCCACTGTTTATTCCTTAACAAACCCTTCCAAGTTTTAGGTTTTTATTTAATGACATCTTTTCATTAGTCACTTGTAGTCTGAAAAAACACTAATTGTAGCATTTACTGGATAAATAACTCTTCCTCTCTCTCTTAAAATTCTCAGTATTGATCTTCAAAGTTGCAGCTTTAGTTTGATGAAGTCCTTGTTGATTAAAGTCACTCTTTGTTCCAGCTGACTTTTTTTTTGAAGATGGGCAGTTTTCTAAAAGCATTTTACCTCCCTGGTGGGCAGGGATGCACTGAACTTACTGCAAGCAGACACACAAATCTTGTTTTTCAGAAAACTACTGTGAATTTTAGGAGACTCTTTAGAAGATGTGGTTCAGGTATGAGGGAAGCCTCCCTAAAGCTGTCAGCTGAATATCAGAGGAGGGGAGCACCCATTAGAGCCCTTGGAAAAGGTAAGAAATTTCCATCTCTTCTGAGAATCCCTGGGGTTCAAATGGATCCTTCACAGGTGGTGAAATTTGCCACTGACCTCTGCACTCAAGAGCAGTCACCTCTTCACAAAAAACAGTGATCACTTAGGGATTTATCAGCTGTAATTACATCTTGATAGCACAGGAAAAGGAGTCTCTTAAATCAAGTTGATGAAGACCATAAACAATCAAAATACATTCTGGCTCCTTTAGATGAACCCTCTTGCCTTCAGTCCTCATATCCTGTTTTCTTTATATTCCATGCACTGTGCAAAACAGCCTCGAAGAGCTTGCCAGAAATCAGGATTGCCCCTGATTTTTCTTTCATAACAATTTCATTTAGTAAGAGCCTCTAAAATGCAGATGGACATGTTTATTACATTGTAGCTGATTTCCAGTTTGCAAACCCATCAGAACAGAGAATAAATGACACGCAGGCATCACACATTTACTTCAGCAGGAGCAAAGAGGAACTCTGAACACTCAGAAATCACTTAATTTATTACCTGCACGTAAAAAGTGAAGTTTAATCCTTGCTATGCTACTAGAAAAGGAGTGATGGATGTAATGATATATTCTGCCTAACATGAACAGCATTAGAGCACTAAAAAAACTCTCAGGAATCCTCAGCACAAAACAAATAATGCTGCTACTAATATGGAATGCCTCAGCCACAGAAATTACAAAAAGCAGTAGAATGCTTTACAACCTGACTACAAGATGATCTAACTTTTTGATTAAAGTTATTCTTAGTCTGCAGGTTATACATGAGGTTTGTGATTTGCACTGATTTCATTTTTGACTGTGAGGCTTTTTATTTTAAAATATGGCAAAATTCAAATGACACTGCACATTTCAGGCTGACAGAAATTGATCCACCTGAAAGAAAATCTGTGGGAAAAAGAATGTATGCAAGAGTATAGAATTGTTGATGTTATTCTAATAATACTACAATGCAGATATTACAAACTAAACTTTAATATATTCACATCTCTGAATGTCAGTCTCAGAATATTAATCAAAGCCATAAAGAGCCTGACAAAATTATCTAATGGTATGAAAAATCTGCTAAAATATCTGAATTTAGCACCTCAGAACAACTTGGTTAGAAACAACTCCAACAACAGGTGAATGGATTTCAAAAAGTTTGCTATTTTTTTTTTTAAAGAATATATCATTACCTGCCCATTGCTAAAGTTTAGAACACGTTTCCTATTTTATTAGATGAATCTCTCTTATTAATTAGGTAAACGTTCTCTTTAGCAGTAGCATCATACTGCAGCCCAGCTAATACACGGGATAGTTAATTTCATACTTAACATCAGAATTAAGGAAATACCCCATAATTAAGGAAATTTCTAAAGGAAATTTTCCTTTAGAAATCTTCCACGGTCTCCATGTGTAATGGGTAAATTTGGAAGATTTTAAAAGCTGTTACCTAAAACCAATGGAACATTTACTGCACTGTTACAATGTGGTGCATCTGTTCAATATTCAGCCAGAAGGTGCTTTGTACCCATAAATAGAATTCCACATTAGTTTCTGTTGCCTTTCACTGTAACAACATTATCTTCTTTCAACTCATGGACAAGAGTCACTGCTTAGAAGTGCTCAAGAAGAATATGGGGCCTTTCTTGCTTGTTCGCAGTTTATTTTGGTTGAGGGCTGTGCAACCAGAGGAGATTCTGACCAGTGATAAAGCTCACAAGCAGTCAACATTTTCTCATTTCCACTGACTTTAGAGTTCCCTGTTTCAGTACAATGAAGTTCCTGAGGAACACTGCTTTATCTCCAGATAAAGCAGTGTTAATTCCAAATAAAGCTGCCTCGAATGTTAAATTTCAAACTGTATTAACTCTTCTGCCCTTCCTTTTATTCAGTCATCATGGTGTGGGAGGCTGGTAAATAGAGAGGAATCTAAAAAAGATACATCAAATCTTCAAAGAAGTAAGAAAGGAAAAAGCAAGAAGAGTAAACAGTCATTGTTCAACAAGCTGATGAACCCACAGTTACCAAATCTTCCCCCATTAGACATATTCCTTCACCTGAAATCACTTAACCTTTGTCTCCTAGAGGGCAGAATCCAAAAATAAATGAGAAGTTTTCAAGATGTGCTCAGGCAAGGTGAAAGAGTTGTGCTTTTACACTAAGCAGAAGCCTGAACAAGCCTTACAAGACTAATCCAGTCTTCCAAAGAGAGCTGAAGTTGGAAGCACAGCCGAGCGTCGCTGAGTGCAGAGATTTGAAGCCCAGGGCAGAAATGACAGAAAGAGCAGTGGGAAACCCCAAAGCAGTGGGTGCTACATTTGCTGGGCCACATTCACTGTGCAAGAAAAGCTCCTGCTCTTGTGTCAGCCATCTACAGATGCCTGACTCTGGAGTGAATTTCCCTTGTGGGAAACGACAAAAGAAAATGTCATTTGCTAAACTTCATCTCGTGTCACAAAATAGTTTGAGAAAAAAAACCCATGTCTATTTTAGTGAGGCAGCAATCAACTTCCAAGTGAATCAAAGTGTTGAGCAGTGAACAGACACAGATGGTTTCCTATTGCCATGTTTTTATTCATGAATTCCATTTTGGATTCACACACTGGTGTAATCATTGGAAGGAAACGTTCAGACTCCTACTAAACTGTCAGTTGTAACACTGTAATTTGTTATGAAATTCTTACCAAAAGGAGTGAATGTGGTCCTAACAAAGTTAAATTATCAGGGACAAAAATGGAGAAGTAAAGAACTGGATGAATCTCGTGTACTTAGGAGGAAGTCTGATTTATGCTAAATTAAGACCTGAATCTAAATGATTGTCAGAATCAACTCCATGATCTTGGTGCATGCTTTTAGCTCTGTCATCCCAAAAGAAAATCTACATCACCTATCTTTAAAAGATTCTTTACCTTCATATTTAGGTTTTATGCTTCATGAAGCATAATTGGAATTAGGCTTATATCAAAACTAATAAAAATAAAAAGGGACAACCGAGGGTAATTTCATCGATTATTCAGTCAAAACTTCAGAAAAAGTCTGAATGTCTTCTAATAGACTCAAACCCAAGTTACTTCCTTTTTATAATTACTTTTAAATACAATTAATGCTCAGTGCCAGAGCAATTCAGGGATGAACTGATTCTGCAGAAGGTGATGATTATTCCATAAATGACACTGTCTAGAATCAGGACTAAATCATGATCTGGAATTAGCATTTATTAGTCAACACTATTTTATGAAAAGCATGCTGAGGGCAGGAACATTATTTTACTGCTAAATGTTAAAGTAGTAGAAAATGCAGTAAAATTGAGACAATAAAGGCAATGAACACTAAAGAAGGTTTAGCTTGTACTGACTCAGTGGACGCAGCTTCATAACACAGCTTCTTGTCCTAATCAAAGAAGTATAAGTAGATCTCATGGAGGCTGTTTATTTTATTCTTGATGTCAAAGTAATTTTATTTCTGTGTCCTGATAAATTGAGTAATATAAAATGTCCATTCCAACATGGACCTTTCAGCTTAATTCATTTTCACGTGTAGATTTACACTTCAAGGCAGTTTACACAGCTCACCATCCTAAAATGACTGAAATGCTTCAGTCAGTTAGCTTCAGATATTTTATATTCTAACATCAATTGATAACAATGAAAATTGGTTTTTTACCTTATCATTAAAGTATAAACTGAACATTTTTTTTTTTTTTTAAGCAAGGCTGTGAAGAGTTCCGCCTAAATATCAGAATTATTTTCTGTTTATACATGTATAAATACAAATGGCAAGTTACAATTGCCTATCAGTGTGGAAACCAAGCTGTCACTACTTTTGTGATTCAAGCTATTTAGTCAATGGCAACTTGAGGGGTTTATTTTCTGCATCTTGAAAAATAACATCTTGACGCTTTGAAGTATTGCTTTGTAGGCTGTAAAAAAAACATATGCTGCTATTCTGACAATGTAATGAAGCAGGGATGAAAAACACCCAGGAGTCCCTGGAATATTTATTGCAAATAAAAATGTAGGATTTTGTTATTATTCATTATTATTTTAGAAAGCCACATTGTAGTGGTTTGTAAAGATAAAGATTTAAAATGTCCATTCTTACAGAACTTTTGGAGCAATACAGGGTACATTAAATGCCTGCAGTGCTTCAGGTTTAGGTTTCTGCTTCAGGGACTAGAAAGATGTTGCCCTGTTAGAACCAATAAATATCTTCATGTTTTGTAAAGCATAATGGAGAAAAAAATCCATTTTCATCATTTAAATTCAGAAAGTTTGAGTTTTATCCTTTTGTGGCCAGAAATTTAGCTCCTTACTAATCTTATAATGGCTATTGCAAAATCAGTAATAAAATAGGAGTAGGTACAGAAAATTTCTTTTGAGAGAAGGGAAAGCACAGGGAAATAGACTCTTTAGTGCTGTGAGGCAACAGAAAAACTAAGAAAGCAGATCAAGTTGAAGGGCACTGACTGTGGTTGTGTGAAGCAGGAAAGAGTGAACAGCATCTTCAAAAGGAGAGAGAAAAGCTGCCTGCTGTGTGTAGAAAGGAAGAGATGAACCTGGTGTGAAGAAAAGTGTAGAAAAGATGTCAAAAATAAAGCTAATAGATGCTGTATAGCCAAATTTGCCAGCTGTGTGGGTGAAGATGCCATTAGTGAAGCCTGGAACAGCCTATGGAAGAGAAGACTCACCTTTGCGAGGAATTTTACAACACAAAAGGAACTGAAGAGAGTAAAGATTTATGTAAGAACCTAAAAAGGAAGGAGAAGGGAAACAAGAAGTGATTTTGTGGTTAGAACCTGAGAAGAATCATCAAGGAAATCCAAACTGCCTGCCCTCCTCTCCTCCACAAGTGCTGCTGCAAAGGGAACTTTGTTGAATGAGAGACGTTTCAGCTTTATGGGCACAATCATCCTGCAGCAGCACCACCTCCTGTTCTTGCACCTCCACAGAGCTGGAATTGCCCTGAAAGCAGGGGGAAAAACCCCACAGCAACCTTGTGTCAAAGTAAGGACACACTTGGTAAGGCTACAATATTTACGTTGCTTTATTTTGGGTTGTTTTTGAGGGGGTGCCAGAATCTGGTAGTGATGGTATTGTATTGTCTGAGTTCTTACCTCAAAACCAAGTCAGATATGCCAGGGTTGGCTGTGCCCACCAACCCTCCAGTTCTTCACCTCACAGCTGAAATCCTACAGCATTTTCTTCCACTGAGTTCCCTGGGATTTGTTCAGTACCCTTAAGTGTGCACTTCACAAAGGTTTTCTTCCCCAAAGTTCTCCATCGTCCCTTATTCTAGAACTTCCTTCTCCTTGCAGACCTGAGCGCTTAGAGGCTTCATTCTCCCAAAGCAAAACTTCTGCTTAGGACTTCCATATTTTCTTCCCTCAGATCACTTCCTATTAACTGTGGCTGCTCCAAGATGCTTTCTGTCCATTTATTAAATTTATCCTTCTGTACCCCCCCAAACCCCCACTCTTACTGGTCCCACTGGTGATGATCACTGCCCTCCCCTTGGCTGCTGTGTCTGGACAGCCCCAAAATGCAGTTGGTGCCCTCCACCAAAGCCATACCCCAGTACCTGTTTCTGACATGGATTTCAAAGGTTTTAAAAATAACCTTCCTGGACAGGACAGAAGAGGGGAAGGCAGCAGATGATGACTTTTTGGAAAACCCTCATCCAGCCCTACTGGATAAAACACCAAATACTGCTGTGTGTTCATTGATGCCTGAAGGATTTTTTCTGCTTTTCTCCTGAATATTTCTTACACTGTTCCCTACATTCACAAGTATCAGCATGCACACTTGTGATGCTTTAGGTGATAATTCAGCCCGGTTTCATGGTGTTTATAGGGCCAGGAGACTGAACACCCCTGAAACCACGTAGAGTTAGAGACCAAACACTCTGTTTTCGTGAGCCCTCAAGGTCTCCTAGTAGGACAGATTTTGTAAACTAGAAGTGAGCCCACCCAGCCCCTTACTGGGCCCTCCTGGTAGATCTGCTAATGTGTAGAGTCTTTAATTGTACACTCGATTGGGGGGACGGGGCTTTTGCAGCGCGTTCTACCTGGACGGCAGAAGCCATGGAATGGGATCCTATTAAAATACCGAGGGAAACAACCCCCAACCCTCTGACCCTGTCTGAGCCTTTATTTCCTAAGACCAGAAAAAGGCATCATCATAATCCCCCATAAGCGAGCTCATACATTTTTTATTTATTTATTTATTCTATAAATACATACATATTCACTAGATATAGAAAAAGTGGTTAAATGGATGTATCAAACTGCTGCTGTACTGCAGTGATTGGCCTGAGACTGAAGGAAAGCTGGAATTCTGTGCAACAGACTCCAATATTTTAGCTAATTCCTAACACCAGTGACAGCAGCTGCTGTAAAGCTTCCCAGAAGTGTGAAGGCACTTTTGATGGTTCACTAGCCGTAAGTATACAAGTGCAGCAATGAAATTAATTAATTAAAAAACCTTATTATCTCAAAACAGTTTGCAATTTTTCCTCAGCAATTATTTCACTGTCCTTCAGTGTTCACCTTCTAAATGGTGAGCATGGAAAGAGGAAACACTTTTTGCTTCATCAGACAGCAAAGGGCCACCTGCAAATGCCATGGACTGCTACTGCAGAGCTGGCTTTTTATCTCATGCAGTTGTTTAGCAACTACAGGAGAAAAACAACCTTGCACACTTCACTTAGCATATATTGCTACCATTATACAGGAAAGCCCACTAATTGCACCTACTTTGTATTAAAAAAAAGACAAACAAACACTAAAAACCCCAAAAAACACTTGCTAGCCTGACTGAATCAGGACAATCAGCAAGACAGGAGGTGCCCTGCTTTCCAAAGATCCCTGTTCCAGTTATGTCTAGACACACAAAATTACACTGCAGGATCAAAAACTAGCTAAGAAGAATTTGTCCTGACACCCAAATCAGGATTGAGTATCCTGGAATAACAGTAAATATATATTCATACATCAAGACACAATGTATTATGAGTTGTTGGATAAAGTAACTCCTCCTACTGTGTCAGTTAAGAACCTGCATATGCTGGCCACTTCCTTTTGCCAATAATATCCTCAATGAAAATGGAAATGGCCACTAATAGAAAAAAAATAGACTTTTGAAATGGCACTGATGTTCTCATCCTCTACAAATGTATTTTTATTATTATTTGCTTTATGTTTAATCCTTACAGTATTTGTTATTGCCATCCATCTGTATATTTAGAAAGTGTTACAGGAGCTTGGTGTGGTTTACATATACTGTAAGAAAGCATCTGCATTTAGCATAAAAAAATAGTTAAGAACCTAAACTAATTTAAGGTGGGTGCTTCATGCACAGCAGGAAATGAGAAATTAATTAAGATTTGCTATATATAGAAATATTTTAGCTTTCTATTCATAAACTATTTTACTTATATATGCTTAAATAAACTAAATAGAAAAATTCAGATCTAAGTTGATTTAAGATTCAGATTTAAAATTGGCACACCCTTAAAAAGCAGCTCTTGGATATCAGGCTTCTGCATTGTTAAGCTGATTTTTCAAGGGCCTTAACATCTCACAGACCCCAGTAACAGTGATGGGAAGAGACTGATCCTCAACATCACAGACAAAAAGGCTCTGAAACTGTCTCTGTGGGACAAGGAAAGGGATCTCTCCCTCCCTCTTTAGGGAAACACTGAACCAGAAGGGCCATTTGTATCCCACTACACTCTCTTTGGGAGATGGAAGCCAAACTGTGTGCAATCAGAGCTACTGCTAAAACAAACAGGAAAAGCTACGTCTTGAAAAATTAGTTGGTCAATACCATGAGATAATGTTCTGCTTGGGAACATAAAAATATGTTAATAATGCAAGATCATCCAGTTCCTTCAGGAGCCACACGTCAAATTATGACTCACATTTATTTTATAGCAGCAACGCACCAATAATTTGTAATTTCGACGGTAAAATCTTCTCTCAGGGCTGAAATTCAGCATCAGAGAAAAAAACAACAATTTACTTTTTCCTTTATTGTTCTGAATATTATTGCTTTTAGCTATGTGTGCATATTTAGAATTTCACACACATGTTTAAACAAATCGCTGACATAATATTTAAAATGTGGATTTTGCACGCAATTAATTCATCACGTTGTTGATTTGCACCTTCCTGTTCAGTTACAATTTTTCTCTACAGCTCATTTCTCCCATTTTCCATTTTTTCACCCAATACCCCCCCCCAAACCAGTGGTCTGTTTTGTAGCTGATATATCTATCTATATCTATATCTATATCTATATCTATATCTATATCTATATCTATATCTATACTATTATCCATCTGCCTCTTTGGGCCTTCTTTCTGGACTAATGCTGCCAGAGAAGGCTCTGCCAACTGCACTTGCAATTTTCTTTCTGTTTTAAATAGCAGGCAATTTCAGATGCTGCTTGCATTACTCATATGATTTTCTCCAACTGAAAATCCTTCTGTTACTCTTTTCCATTGACAGAGAAAATGCTGTTTGATTTGCAATCTGTTCCCTGCCTTCCAGATTTTGAATTTAGGGTCTCGTCGTCAATCAGTTTGCTGTTTTCTTTTAAGAAACAAACCCTCACCTCAGCAACAGAAGAACAGAATGAGAAAAGTTATAAAGTTACTGCCATCCATGGGTTCATACTGAATATCAGACAAGCTGAACCCAAGAGAATCTGCAGAGGGATGTAATTAAATAATATTTAAGCAGACCATCTAAACATTAAAGAAATAGCTAAGAAAAAACAGAGGGCATTAAAATCCTCAGGAACAACCTAAAGCAGATACAAAGCTAAACTTTGTATCACTGTTACCATCTCCTCACTTGTGAAAGAAGCAATAGTTAAATTTTTATCTTAATTGCCACATTATTAATATTTTTCTTTCTTTCCAATACTTTAATGAACCACCCAGTAATATATTATTACCTACGGGCTGACAAACTTTTGGAAGACTTTTCTGACTTAAGAGAAGCAAAAAGGCAGGAAAGATTGATTTTGTATCTACTCTTTAAGGGACAGCAGCTGATTTCTGCCTGAGGGTCTTATTTATTACTTTAAATTTAAAATATTTAATTATGTGAATAAAAAAAAGTAGTCTGAAAATTTTAATGACTCCTAAACTACTTTCTCCCCCTCACAGCTACAGCATGAAGCAGGGATACTCAGGGGGGAAAGTTTTAATACTCCCAAAGTTTCATCTGATAAATAACTAAAAAATGTTTGTCTAATATAATTGCCAGTGAGAGATGAATCTTTTGCAAATCTCACTGATAGAAAAGGCTGGATTTCCTGAAAATGTTGTTTCGCTGAATGAAAAAAAAAAACAACCTATTACCCTTTAAAAAAATGCTAAGCTTAAAAAAAAAAGTTTTGTACAACTTAGGAAAGTTCTATGTAGTTTTCATATTCATAACTGAGATAACATTAGTTACCCAGATGGACTATAACTTGGGAACTTTCTCACTAATGAAAATGCAATCTTCAGAGACAAAAAGCCTATAGAATTTTAAAGTCACTTTATTACCCCAGGGAGAAAGTAAGAAACAGCTCAGATTCTTGATTTAAGACTGCAGGAACTCGAAGTTCACCAATTCCAGCTGCTGGCACCGCGCTCAGAAGGCACCAAGTGACACAAAGGAGCAGCTGGTGCAGTCCAGTGCAACCCTGAGCTCTCCATTTCAAACAGCTTCACTGGGGAAGAATTTCTTTACTATTTGAACCAGAATAGTGGAAATACTGGCAAAGATCCCTCCAAAGTCCTTCAGCCTCTCCAGCAACTGACTGAGGGATCTGCACCCCCTTCAGCCTCTCCCAGCGTGGACACCCCACGAGGGGCAGCTGGAAAGCTGGGCTACAAAACCTGCCTGGAAATGAGCTCTGGGGTCCCTGTGGCTTGCAGGGATTTTGTTCATGTCAGTAATTTAGTAATTGTAGTGGTTTCATTTCCCTGTTTATTAAATCAAGGTGCAGCTCAGCTTGCAGCAGAGAAGCCTATGTTATATCCAAGGGGATGAGAAATGCTGGAAATGGGGGCTCTTCCCTCACTCTCCCCATCTGGGGCACTGCTTATTTCAAAAGCAGGTAAAAGAACCCAAAACAAGCAAAAAAAAAAAGTATAATAATTACGATAGTCTAAGGCATGCTAAATTTAGAGTTTAGAGAAAATTCAACATCCCATGTATAAAAATTCTGCACATTAAAAAAATAATAATTAATAACACAAGGCTGGTCATCAGGATTGATTGAATCTAGAGCAGTGACACAGCTCTCGGGCTAAATTTAAGTGAGCCAAAATTACCTTCTAGGTACTTAGAGATAACTTTAGTATCTGAGCTTCTAAACTGCTTTGGATCATTAAATGCATTAATTAGTAAATACAAGTTTATTAGTGAATTAGTAAATACAATTTTGTTAGTAAATTCAGTAGTAAGCATAAATGACAATCCAGTCTGCACACCTTTAACATAAACAGCTTAATTGTATAGAGAAAATCTGTTTTTTCCAATTTCTCATAGGCACAACCCTGATTTTGTATTCCTTAATCACAACTCCTGAACAATGATGCTGAACAAAAACTCGTCACAAACAAATATAAAAGCCATTGATGTGGGAAGACATTTTTTCATGAGCTGCCCAATAGAATCACAAGGAGAAGTAGTTTATAAAAGAACAAGTATATTGTACTTTTACAGTAATTTTAAAGTATTATAACCTCTTCCCATTATATTGACTGCAATATAAGCACAGATTTTCACAGAAACAAATTTAATGCCCCTATTTCTCAATCTCAGTGCTAATGCTTTAAAAGAAACCCTACTACTTTACAGAAGTGCCTTCAGCTGGGAGTCCTAAAGTTAATGTTAATAGAATAATGTTTATTTTAAGCAATATTCTCAAATATGAGCCTGTTATTTTGGCAAACAAGGAGGCTGTATGGTGTTGCTCTGGAAATAGGTAGCTCAGTATTAACAATGATTATTCTGAATTAAAGATTATACCTGTTGACTTTTGCCTTCCATTCACTGGAATAATTCCTCTCCATTAACTCAACAAGTCAGCAATCAGAGTCCCTCTAAAAAGCCACCTACTGAAACAACTAAAAATGTGTTCCATCTTAAAAAGTAGCACACAGCATATTATATTTTCACCTGATTATTAGTTTTCTAATATTATTACTACATAAAAATCCTGGCCTGGTTTGCCATGCAGTCATCTGTTCTTCCAACAACACCTTTGAAATAAACAAACAGAAATACTCCCAAGAAGGCAATTTTGTTCAAATGCGTTTAGCTCTGATGCTAATGACAGAACCAAAACCCACACACATTTAAAAACACCGAGTATTTGGCCAGCACTAAGTGTTATTAGCTGCTAATCTGCCTTTTGCTTATCTCTTTCACTCAGTTTGAGATGTTTATTCTCTACCAGATCATTATATGGCTTTCCTGAAACCACTTCCAATTGCTTTCATTGGAGGTAAGCTTAACATCCCAGTGTTTACACTCTGAGGTATCCTTTCTAAAATGTAAAAGGCTCACTACACACTCTGATCCAGAAAATAAATATATATGCAAATTAAAACAAATGCAGGGATTCTCAGAAAAAATTATTTTAATGTCTTTTTTTTTTTTTTAATGGTGTCTTAGCTAAAAAAAGAGAGCTATTTTGGAATTAATTTTCACACCCTGTTTCAAAAGTATAACCTGAAAAGAAACAGCCCCAGGTGATCACTGCCAGAGATACACCTGCAACTTCTACTTTTTAAATACTGATATAGAATATCTGTTAACTTGAAAAATAATGCTTACTGTGAGATAATTTTTATGGCAAAAAGTATTAGTATGGAAATAAGAGCTGTGGGTTTTGCCTTGCAGAGATTCATTCTCCTCTGGGAGCATGGCCACAGTGGGATAATTAGTTTGACATTTAAACGTCAGTTTAAATCCTTTTGAATTGTTTATGCCCTTTAAGGGAAAACAGCTGATTATGAACTTCAATATTTTTCATCAGTCTGGGCAGAATCCTAGGTTTCCAATATGCAGGTAAGTCACCAAAACAGGTCCAGCCATACTTAATTTTAATAAAGCCTAATAAAATTTAAGTACGGGTAGATCTTTTTCCTTTGACAAAGCAAGTCTTTATTGCTTCCAATTTATCTGGTAATGGTAGGGAACAGTCTGTCAGTGAACACTGAAGGAAAGGTAGTTTAATAAAACAACTTTAATTTAAATAAGCCTCCTCAATTTAATTTGTGTGATATGCAGGTTTTTGGCACAAGTGACGGAATGCCAAGTGTAAAGGGAAAAAAATGCCAAAAATTCAGAAATATGTTGTTTCAGGAAGGAAATCAGTGATATTTGACTGGAGGGGTTGGTAAGTCTGGTCTTTAACGTAAGGACACACAAATTTTTCAGTTCCCCCTGGTCCAGATGTCTCCAGCAGCATTCCCCCCTCCAGCCAGCCCCACCAAGGGAAGCTGCACCTCCTCCTCCTCCTGCTGGAAAGCCTTGGAGACACTTGGAAAGGGAAGAGAGGGGAAACACCCCTGTCCAGGACACCCCACACCTCAACCCTGCCACCTTCCAGCACTCTCCATCACTTGTTGGCCACGCCATAAAGTACAGAACAAGAAGGAGGTTGCTTGATTAATGCAGTTCTTTCATTAGCCCTGTCCAGCTGCTCTGTGAAAGCTGCAGGTACCTGCAGGTGTTTGTGAAAGCAGCTCATCCAACCCTCCAGGACCTGTTGAGCACCTGGCAGGGAGGCAGCTGCTCTAACCTGACCTCAGCAGCTGGGCACTGACTCGTTTGGAGCCAGCACAGCTGGCACCGCGCTGCAGCCAAACTTCTGCATCTTGAGAGGTGACATTTAATGTTGTTTTTTCATGCTGGCAGCTCAGAACTCAGCCTTGTGCCATTTAAGCTCTTTTAAATCCAGGTTTTGCGGACACAGAAAGCAGCAAGGCTTTGCACTGCTGATATGCAAGGTGATGTAATTAAGAGGACTCTTTTCATCTCTGACTTCCATTATTTCCATGTAGCCTGAGGCTTAGATTGCCACTGTTCTGAGTTCTGCATACTTTTACAGTTAAAACTTTTCTTAAAATGATGTTATGTGAACTTGAAAATAAATTAGGAAAAATACTATATTCTAACATGAGTTTCTTTTAATTCAGGATTGTAGTGCAATGGGGAAGACAGACACAGACTTCACTAACTCTTATTCAACAATAGAGCAGTTGTCACCTTTCATGTAACATGTCCCAGGTGTATTCCAAGATCAGACTAAAGCAAAAAAATAACACAATCGGTGTCATGCCTTGGCACTGCAAAAAAATAAAAAAAAAAAAAATCAGTTCTCATTTTTGAGAACTCTTCTTTCCCTCATTCTCTTTTCTTCCACCCCTTCTTCCCTTGCAAATATCCCACCACGTGTCCCTTGGCAGAAGAGTGGGACACACATCAAGAGGAGTAGAGCACTTGAAAATCTGAAGCCAGTTCCTCAGCCCACACAAATTAAGGGCTACATTGCAGAAAAGTGTCTAAATTCACTAAGATGCTTAAAAGTTATTAATAGGGCAACTTCAGAAAAATAATGCACAAAATCTCTGTTTTTTTAAAAATTAATATAACAAAATAGCCACAGTAAGCTTCTCCCTTATTACACTCATTTATCATTAACTGGGCATTTTTTAAATATAGACATAACGTTACTGAATTAAGTCCAATAAATAGAATAAGTGAGAAACATAATTTTGAAAAGTGCTTTGTTTCTTCAAGGAATGGTTGGGTTCATGGCATCACCCCTACAGCTACACTGGTGAAAGCCCCAGCCACAAAACTTTGTCTTGGAGGAGCACATTTGAGCCTGTCCTACACCCTTTGGCAACACAGCGATTTAAAAACCACCTCGGGAAGCCCTCCTCAAACTGGAATTGTGGAATTGTGGAATTCAAAGTGGAATTGTGGCTTGTCCTAAACACTGACATGGTGAACATCTGGGAGTTGCTGGGGTTAATGACTGAGTGACACAGCAAGGTGGATTCACTCACACATCCCTTAATTAACACTTCTATAAATATTCATAGGTCAACTAGATTTTTAATTACTCCCAGAGACTTGGAGTAGCCTAATTTCTATTAAAAATCAGTTTTTAATCTTTTTATTTATGAGGGGGGCTTTTTTGCACCAAATGTTAAATCTGTCACTAGAAAAAAAGAAAGGTGCTCATTAGGATTTGGAAAACTCGTTTCAGTGAGAAGTTAATGTAATTAAAACAAGTGAAATTTAGCAGCTTGGTGAAATGAGGTGAACAAGGAATAGTAAAAACATTTACTAAGTTGTCTTATTTCAGGTGTAACACGAGGATTCAGATGCAGCTGCAGCATTCATAGCAAGCTGGCCCAGGCACCAGCACTGCTCTGGGTGTTTCAGCTCTGCCCTCTCCCAGCTCATCTGCTGCTCCCTCACTCTTGATCTGTACTCGTGCAGGAAAACAGGTATGGAGATTAACTCTGACTACAAAAAAGAAAAACCTTTCCAATTTCAGCCCAAGAACGTTCAGAATCATACTTTCAAAGCAGTAAAGACCTCTGAAACAGACTGGTATCCATCTCCAATAACTACTGAATGCCCAAAAGCAAAATCTGTCACCAACTTCCTCCTTTTCAATTATTTTCTCTCTTTCCTGTTACAGTTTTTTTCTCTAGCAGAAACAGCTTTGCTATGGCACAGCTGAAATACCACCTACAAAAAACACAGTTTCATGAGGTGGGAGATTTATAACTACTGAAATGCAAGTCCCAGCAACTTCTCTCCTTGGGAGGACTACAAGTCCTAGGTGTCATTGCAGATTTTATTCTGAAAACCCAGTGATGGAGGTGGGATGGGCTGGAAGAGCCACTGAAATATCAACAATACAATTATAGACATATCTACTGTGCAGGCAATTCTCAGATGTCAACGTGCAGATAACTTCTGCTCAAAAGGTCGGAAAATAGACAAGAAAGAAGAACTACAAAAATCCATTGCTGTTTCAAAAGTGTTAAAAACTGCTTCAATATCTCTTGTATAATCATAACTCTCAGGTCTCTCGTTGAATCAGGAAAAAAAAGTGACAAAATTGCAAGTAATTTGAACTGGAAGAGACACTGCTGAGGAGAAAAGGCACTTCAAAAATCACACAAGAACTACAGGGGATGCACTTGCAGTTGGATGAAAGTTCACAGGACTGACTCTTCAGAGTTTATTTTGGTGACAGAAAACTTGAACCAAATTTAAGACTGAATTGTCTCTTTGCCTGGACAAAGACCTTGTACTGGAAAACAAAGGCAAAGTAATGTAAGATTGGGGAAAATTTCAGGATAAAAGGGAAACATTTGGCAAAGTGTAATTTGATGTCTGTGTTTAGAGAACTTACTGAGGAGAGAGTTCACTGGAATGCTACAATCAGAAACTGATGGCTTGTGCTCCTTCCAATTTCTCATTAAGAGAACACCGAGAAAAAAAATTAATTATCAGTTTTTATGAGATTGGTCTAACACTTGGAGAAACAGACATTAAGAGCCCTCCTCAGCCTATCTGCAGTTAGTGTCCTTCCTTTTGAGAGTCCTGTATCTCAGAATTCCCATCCTTGACAAGACAGTGTTTCTTACAAGCCTCCTTGTTTTCTTCAAAGCCATGTCACCCATTTTTCCATTACAGCCTTCTCCCAGTCTCACTCATTAGGGGTTTTTTTTCCCCTTTTCCTCAGTTTTTTTTCTTTTCAATAATCTGAAGACTATATGAGAAATACATTATCAGCCTACATGCATTTTACCACAAAAAAAAAAAGAAAGAAAAAAAAGAAAAGGCATCCTATTAAAATAAAATCAGCTCCCTAAAAATACCCTGGTTTGAAGACTTCAGGAATTACACTGTATAACAATGACAGATAAATATAAAGCCACGGAGAGTGATTATAGCCACAGGTATCCAATGTGCAGCAATTATGCCTTTACAAAGAAGCATAATCTCACAGTGCCTTTATTGAAGAATGTAAGTTACTATTGAGTGTTACACCCCATTTTATTCATGCAAACATGAATTAGATTTTGGTGCTGCATATAAACTCAGTTTGAACAGTTTTGAACTTCACTAAAATATTCCAAACACAATTACAAATCCAGAAACCATGTCTAGACTCACAGTGTTCAGCACATCCTCTCCATGCCAACAAATACAAAATGACATTTTCTGTGTCTGTTGTGGCTGGTTCCCTCATTGCAAACTGGCCATGTTCCCATCACATGGCATTTGCTGCTCTGGTTTTAAAACACAACTGTTCTTTTCTCATGGTCCTCCAGTTCATAATAGTTTAATTAATTAGTACAAGGCTTGAGCACATGCATTCAGTCTCCCCCATTCTAGTGCCTGATGAAGTACTAACAGCAAACCATCCCCACATTCGCAGTGATGCTCTGTTTCATGGGGATTTGGCTCACTTGATGAAGGAGTTGAAAAGAAAATTAATACTCTTGTGTACTTTCTTACATCTCAGATCCATCGGAAGCACAGTGAAGCACAAGCACCACTCCTGACCAGAATAAAAAGGCAGCTGTGTATGTGCTGCCTTGCTTTAGCACAGCTTAGTCCCATCTGTCATTCAGCTATGCACGAGTTTTTTGCCACTGCATTCTAAAGCTTTTTGAAGTTTTAACACTGTGTGTCTATATCCACTTGATTTTATCGTTTTCAATCTTTTCACAAAAGACCCTGATCCCCCCTCAAAGAATCCTGTACCTACTGTTCAGCTGTCATGAACATCAAAGTGCAAAAGACTGAATAATGATCCAGTGCTGCATTTCAGTCACATCAAGCACCGTGACCTGTTAGTTTTAAGTTTCTGAGAGGAAATGATTCAGATATTCCTACAGGCAAGCAGAAATCCAGTGACTACTTCTGAATATTTAGTCAGTGCTTTTTAAAAAGAAAACAGATTTCCTTTTATAGTGTGTGGAATATGAACATCATTGATATACATCCCACTTCCGTAGGTTTTATGATAAAACATGGAACATCTGCTCCAACGCCAGAAATAGTGAACATCATATCTTAACTGCCTGCTCTGGATACTGATTTAGCAAAAATCTTGGTGAACGTTACAAGTCAATCAGCAGAGATCATGTTTAATCAGTGCTGTAATTGCAATCATGAGTGTTATTGCTGATTCTTTTTTGAAGTGGTGGTGGGTGTAGGGAGGATATTTTTTGGATAAAGTTTAAGACCAGAAACAGGAATATCTGGTGTCTGTTCCCAGTTTCTGGACTTCGATTTGCACAGGCCAAGAGGAAGAGGCATGGGCAGAGTTCTGAAAAGCTCATCACAGTTTCACACTGCAATGGACACCTATTGCAAATTGCAGCCCCCAAAAGAAGCAATCACTGGGACTGTTTGTCTCACAATCCACAGAACATTCCCTATTCATTTCTCCCCTGCATGATGGGAACATAACAGCTCTGTGAATAAGGCCCTTAACATCTCTCTATTAGGACAGGAGATATGAGTAGCAATTATGATAATTAAATGTAATTACATTAAAAATAATTAGCACTTTAGCTATCAATTGCTGTGCACTGCACGGCAATTAAAAGCAGGCCAAATTTCAGCATAATTTTTATTACTCTCCTCTTCATTCAAAACAGTAAATGGTAGGGAATATTTTCTTTTCATGTGTGCTGTGCTCTCATTTTAATGGGCACTATCATTATCTAAGTAGAGTAAGTACTACCGGAGGTGACATAATTGCCAAAACATTACAATTCGGACTTTTTCCCAAAAGACTCAAGTAACTTCCTTTAATACATACACTTATGAGCCCATGAATGAAAGGGATCAGCCATCTCACTTTAGCAGATCTCTCCTCATTAGAGATATTTGAGCCCAATTAAAATGGGTGATAGAATCACAAGCTGAGTAAACAAACTTTTGAACGGGCTTTATCACTGATGGGCTGCAGCTTTAGAAATCCTTCGGGGAGCAGTGTCCTGTGAGAATTCACTCGGGCTCTTTGCATGTATCTAACAGGAAAACACACTTTAGCACTTATAAAATGTAGCCATTTGGTACAAACCCCTAAAAAACCCAGTATTGTTGTTACAGATCTGTGAAATTCTACTGACAGATGATACAGAAGGTGAGGGGCTCTCTGGGAGGGTCTCAGAACTGAGTGTGGCTTGAAGAGCTCAGAGCTGGGAGTGATGAGAGAAGTACTTGGCTAGAAGTAATTTTCAGAGCCACCTCAGTGACAGATGGTTTGTCCAGATCTGCCCATGGAAAGACACCTCTCCTCCTATTTTTGGAGCAAATCCCTCTTTTCCTGTAGAAAATCAGACTATTGAAAGTGACTTGACTTTGGAAAGAGATTAACCTTTCGTTTTCCTTGTCTACCAACTGTCCAGAACAAAATGTGGGTAACAGGCAAAATGAATTATTTACTTGCCAGTTACCAGTTCTCCATGAATATATTTACCATACAATAATCTGCTCAAAATTCAAGTAGAATTTCTCAAATAATTTCCTAAGAAATGACAATAAATCTGCGAGATCCACAGAGACATTAGACTGATTTGATTGGTGAATACAGGAATAACAACACAAGGAAAATAATATATTTATGTAGCATTTCTGATTCAGATATGACTGGACTAAACAGGCTAAATTTAAAATTATGTGGAAAATAAAGTTTCAGCCATCACTGCTGCGATGACTGCCTTGACAGAAATGCAGAAATTAGAAGGGATGTCATTTTCCTGGCCACTTCACTGATATTTACTATCAGCATCGTGAATTCTACAAGTAATTTGAAATCTACTCATTAATGATTAGTATCTGCTGGTCTAGTGAAGCAAGTAGGAATCCAATGTGTTAAGAAAATCCACTCTAAATAATGGCTGAACACCTGTGATATTCACAAACTTGTGCCATACAACCAACCATTCCCATACTCGGCACTCTTGCTCTTTCCACTTCAGAAAAACCTTCTGAGGCCAAAGCAGCACCTGGTCACACTCTGCAACTTCTTTAAAAACTCCAGCAGCATCAACCACACTGTTTCAAGATGATTTACAGCTCATACTCCCTTTCTAATGGAGTACTTACAGACCTGTGCTTTTAAGGGTTGCAGTTCTTAAAGGCACTTTAAGGAATATTAAACTTTTATCTGTCATTTCTTCTATGCCTCACTTTCAACTTCTGCCCTCTACAACCACAGTCTTTAGAGGCATCCAGGGGAATTCTGGCTGACTGGCATAATAGGGTATTTTTATGATATATATATATTATTATTATATATATAAACAGATGGAATTTAAAGCATTTTATACAGATGTGCACACACATGTGATATTAAACACAGATGTGATTAAAATAAGCCAAGTCAATCAGGTATCATTTGCTTGACAAGACATACTTTCACATGGTCCCTGTCTATAGGTACTTATGAATCATACACTTGCAGGCTGTGCCATTAATCAAAACCTTTATATCTCTCCCCAAAATAAATCAAGCCATCTTTAAAATCTTATGTACATGGATATCTTTCCAATCCAAGATAATTTTTTAAAAAAGAGGGGGAACATTTCTCTAGAATGTTATTGTTGGGTGATACTATTGGACAACAGCATTTACTGCCCATTTTTAACTCGACTTCTTCATTTGCCTGTGCAGTAACTGGAACAAAACATAAGGTGAAAGACCTAAATTAAAAAGAATTCAGGATGCATAAATGTATACTTCTAAAAGTATGCAAAAAAATCCCCAAAAAACAAAAAAAAGCCCACAACCAAAAATTAATCCAAAAAAACCCAGCCTGAAAGGAGGTAAGAAGAATGAGGTGAAATTCAAAAAATATAATGTGCAACTGAAGGAATGGGGTTAGCAGGACAGAAAAAGAAGAGGGACAGAAGAGGAATAAAACCCTCCATCCTGCTATGTGATAAAGAGGATGCTATCCTATAGATGATGACGACTACAAAACAAAAAACAGCTTAAACTGCAACAAAGGTAATCAAGGTAAATAACAGGGAAAGCTCTCCCAGTCTTCCAGTGATGAAACAGGAAGCTGATTGTCTCCTTCAGTGAAATTTAAAAAAACTTGACATTTTTAAACACATCTTCCAGGGTGTGTATGAAGCACAGCACATCCTGCATTACTGCCAGCAGCTGAATTAAATCACCTCTGGAGGTCCCTGCAAGGCTCACATTTCCATGAGTGCTCTGATCACTGCAGGTAACACATTAGAATATGTTATTAATCCTACTTCATGTTCCACTTACAACACTGCCTGCGGGGCAGAGAAAAAGTAAATCTTGGATTTAGGTGACAGCCAACAACTATAATATTCTTGAAGAGAGTGGGAAGTGGAAAAAAAAAGTAGCCAGAGAAGTGTTAACCCTGTAACCTACACCTGCAGCAAAGTAAGACAGACCTAAGGCTGATATCATCAGAGGTACTGACACTGGGTGTGCAGAATAAAACATAGATATTTTGTGGGGCTGGGCTGCAAATGAGAAGAAATATTAATAAGCTGCAGGCCATGCACAAACAATCAGGAATTTTTCAGACTGCTGCTGAACAGTCTGGGGGTTTTCATGCACAGTTGCATGTATTTACCAAGCCTTCTTCCTGCAGGAGCAGTAATTGCTGCTCTTTCAGAAATCGATAGTTCTGTCACACATTTGTTATAAGGAGCGATTATAATGTCCCTCTTTTCAATCAGGAAAAAATAATTGATGCAAAAGGCCCATTTACTGCAGATAAAGGAGATTGAAGAGTTTACAGTAATAGCCTGGGCCAGAAAAAGTGTTTAAAAAGAACAGCTCTGAAGAGAAGGGAAAGCCTGTGAAGTTTCAGCTTGTAGAGCTGCAGTGCTTGTGCAGGTGAATAGAACTGAACTGAACTTGCTTACTTCTGAAACTTGATTTTTCACAGATACAGAATAAATAAGAGCATTTACAAAACTCCCAGCCTGCTGTAGGCAGCTCATGACACAATGCATTCAGCTTAACTGTGCTTACTGAAATAAAAATGAAATCACATCTCTTCACTGAAATGAAAACTGCAAGTTTCACAGCCCAGGACTCTGCATTTCTTTTTTTTATTAAAACTTGCATAGGAGTAAGCCTCACTAACACCATATTTATTAAAAAATAAGCTAGAAACAATGTTAATCAAGACATGGTTTCCAAATATTTTCTTGTTCATAGAAGATACCCTTCAGTGAACTATTTTATCCTAAGCCAATGAATATTATTGCCATTCTTGAAACCAGAAAGTGCAAGTGAGAATATTTAGCTATGACATTTGAATTTAGCTGACTATATATCCAGGAGAAAAAGCCATCAGGTTGTCTGCTACCACTGCCAGCCAGCAGGGAAGTCAGTGCTAACACCAGCTCAAGAATCCCTTGCAAGCAACAAATCTGTGATGAGGATAAACTGTACTCATTAAATTTCCAAATGACAATAGGGGAACGACTTGATGAATTTCTGAGGGCAAGATTAAATACCGAAGGATTTTTTTAAAAATCAAAAAGAGAAGATAAAAAAATATTCATTTCAGTCTGAGAAATACTCTTTTCTCTCATGGCAAAGATTTACTATTTGATAATTGAGCTTAACTGAAAAGTTTGGTTTAAAATGCTTTGTATTCATTTCGTATGTTTTTATTCTTTATTGTCGAAGATATTTCAGCCCAGAATATTAAGATTCATGTCATTCCATTCTGGTATCTGCAAGTGCTAGCCAAACATTTTGGAACTGATTGAATACAACACACCAAAAAACAAACAAAAAAAGGAAGACATTAATCATTTGAAACGAACATTTCTTAACCTTTTTCTAGTTAAAAACTTAAGAGTCTGCTACACTTGAGCAAATATGTGACCATCTATTGATTCTAGGATAATGTATCACTGTCCCATATATTAACATCTACTCCTCAGGCCCAATGCCATATTTGTAATTACAGCGCCATCTTAATCATTACAACAGAGCAAAATCTTCAGCAAAACTCTCAAGTGAGCTAGACAACAAAAACATGGGCTAGCATTTAATCTTCATTTGACAAAAAAAAAAACCTCTTTAAACCTGGCTGTGAATGTGGTTTCACAACTTAAAGTTGTTACGTTAAAAGTAACTCTGTGTTATGCACAGCACAAACTGTGGAACTTGGCATGTGCAGTTTACATTCCCTGCAGAACTCTGCCTGCTCTAAGACAAAGAGAAAGCGGCCTAAATAAATGTTAAAGTTTGATCCTTACTTTGTCTGGTAAATGAACCCATACACTTATTTCCTTTTAAATATATGAGAGTTATTTTTATAGACAGATTAGAAAACAAAGTTTAAGATAAAACACAGATAAGTGTATCACCACCTGCTCCATGTTCAAAATCACCATGAGGAGAGCAGTGTCTTCTCAGATATCCAACACTTTGCCCTCTTCAAACTGTGCTTTTGTGAGCGGCTGGGAAAACACGTAAAACTGACATTTTTCTGCATCTAAACATTGTGTGTACATGGCAACATGCACATATGGCCATACAGCAAATATTCAAGTGATCTTTTGGGCTTTATTCACACTTTGGAGTTTCACACAAACAAATGTGTGCTAAAAGAAATGCAAGTGTATGCCAGAGAAAATAAACAGAACACACACAGAGGAATGAATTCATGTTACCCTGTTGAGTTAGCGCTATTATCATCTGTTGTATAAAATACTATACAATGTCAATATTGATACACATTAAATATTTTATATTATATTTGTAAAGTATTACACTGCTCCTGCTATTTTCCTTCTTGGAAGCATCTAGAACTCCTCTCTCCATTTTTTAACTGTCATCTTCCAAAGCCAAACCTCTGGATTTTTGTGCAAGCCAAGCTGCTGCCGAGCTGATGCCTCGTTGCTCCGAGGCCAGCCATGTATCATGAGCAGCAGACAGCATTTCTCAGCTCTCACTCAGGAAGCAGCTGGCCTCAAGGAAGGTCACACTCCATCACTGCATCCGAGGATCTTTCTGCGTGAGCGTTGCCTGGGTGCTGTGTCACTTCACGTTTATAGCAGCATTACCCCGGCTCTGATGTAAATTTTATGACCCAGAAGGTTCCAATCGCTTAGGCACTCTGTCACATTTCTTCAGCCCTATCAGCCAGGCCACTTTTTGACAGAATAAAGCAAAGCCTGTGTGCAGCAAGAGGACTGAAGGGCCTCTGCTGTTGTTTTGATGTGGTTTGTCTCCATAGGATGGAGCCCTGCAGCTGGTTTGGTGAAGGATTCACTGGAGTAGCGTGCAGAGCACTCTGTGACCTTCTTTGGGGAGTCACTGCTCAAAGTGAAGGCACACCTAAAGGCAGAGCATCACAGCAGCTCCAGTTTGAGATAATGCTAAATGACAGGCGAGCATCCTTTCTGCCACATCACTTCATGAGTCAGATGCTGGAGAAGCAGGAATCACTTCTGGTGCTGGCCCAGTGCTACAGAAGTGCTGCCTCCCCAGTTCCCCCTGCAGAGGGAGGCAGAAAATAAATCCATATGTATCTACAGACTCAGACAGCCTTTCCCAATGCACCAGTGCCATAATTGGTACACAGGCCGATGTCAAGACAGATTCCATACAGATTTGGAAAGCAAGTTCACCCTACAGTTCATAGCAAGCATCTGATCACAAGAGCATTAAGAATATTAGACTATTATGAAAGCTTCTTCATGTGCCTTTGACCTCATTTATGTTCTGTATTTTAATCATTGGATATCAATTCCTCACCACACATAAATTCACAGGTTTTTCTGTCTCTGAGAGCCAGGGGATATTTAGGTGTCACTCAGGACAGCACACTTCTGTGTGCACACCAGCACCACACAGGGAAGTGAGCTCTTTGTAATGCAGCAGAGGAAAACACAGAATTTATCATGTGGGGGGAAACTCGGCTGTGGAACACTCGAGACACCTGCAAGATGAAGAAGGGTTGGAAGCCCTTCAAGCATAGAACAGGCACAAAGCCTTCCTTTCTGGGTGAACTTCTGATGGATCTTCCAGTCTGTGTGACCAACTGCCCTGAAGAGCCTGCTAGGGCATGTTAAATAAAATTAATATTATGTGCTGGAGCTTCTGGCATGGGCTGAAAAACCTCAAATGGTACTGATGATCTACTAAACATTAGAGAACAAAGACAATATTTCTGGGTAAAAGGTTTTATTTTACAGATATTGAATATGCATGAGCACTTGCCCTTAGATCTGATTTTAAACAAATTTTTTGGCTAAAAGACCAAGCAAAGAGCTGTGAATGCTGCACTAATGCACCAAAGAATTCCACAAAGATACTCTTCATGTGGAGCAGGTTTTCCTAACTCTGTGCAAGTGATCAGCTACTTTAAACAGAGAGCAAATAAACATGCTTCTTGAAAGAAAAGCACATCTGCTTCTTTACAGGAAAGGCAGTGACCAAAAGTGATAAAAATGCTGGGAGCTCCATCTCACTAATTAACAGAAAAGTATTTGATTCATATGTAACAATTAAAGTTCTGGAAACACTCGCAAATCCACCGGTGTATAAATACAGTTATATTTAAACAATAAAAGTTCCCCCCCAAAAAACCTTTAACCTCTTTTATCCTTGACTGGATGACCACAAACTTCAGGTGGTTCAAGTTAATTTCTCTTGTTAGAGAAACACAGAATCACATTTCATAAACTGTATTTATGACATAGATATTTTCTCTCTATTATGAACACAGCTCATACAGACTTTTAAATGATAATGTAGTTACGTAGAAGTATTTTCAATAAATGCAGTTCTAACTACTCTGTTCATGCTTCTTCCCTGTTCTTCAAATATTCCTGTCCTCCTTGAGCTATTTTCTTTCCACTTCACGAACAAGTAGCAACAGACTCAAAATATCTTTTGCCTGATACTGCTCAGCTGATTTCATTTCCGTTCATATTCATATCCAATCAAGATTCTACCATTTGCAGTATTAGTATTAAACACTGCCCTTTTCCTTTCTGAGCTCAATTATGGATGATTAATAACAGTTGCAGTTCATTCCAGATTTGTATTACAAGCTGCTTTTCCAGTGGTCTGTTTTGTACATTCAGCATTATGCAAGGCTGGTGTGGTACAAAACATTTTTGATATTCCAACTTTGCTACTCCTTAAATGTCATCAATTGATGAAGAAATATGTTGAAGTAAGAGTGAGGACGTAAAAAGGAATCCAAAGAGCTGGTGCTACGGACTTCTTTTTAAAAACCATAAATTTAACCATCCAACCTGATATATCTGGAAGGACAAACATCATCTGGAGAGTGCACAGTTGGCATAATCAATGCTAGTTTCTGATGGCACTTAAAAAAACCCCAAACTAAAAGCCTGACAAACCCATATGAGCTCAGCCTCACCTTTCCACTTCTGCATCGAAGACAGCAGCTGTGTGAGGAATATTACAGCTCAGAGCACTGTGTGCTTCTTCTGTAGAATTTTAGTTGTGGCAGAGTTCCTTGCAGTATTTGAAGCTATTCTATGTTCTCAAAGCATTTATACATTTAATACCTTGTGTGTGAGGTAAGAAGGTAGCAAAGTACTACCTCTACAATAATTGAGGCCCCTTCCTTTATAAAAGTCAGGTTTGCCCAACTTAACTGAACTATGAAGTGTGGTGCATCTTCAGCAGCCTCAGAGCAGGACTGGTGAATTTGGGTCATTTGAGCATTTGAAGAGACATCAGAAATGGGCCTGGCCTCAATTATTCCCTGTAAATTCAGTAACAAGCAGAGGGTGAGGAAAAATTGTAACTTCCCAAAGTGCATGCAGATCAGGACACAGAAGGGCTCTTACCAGGAGGTAAATGGAAAAAGGAAATAAAAATTTCACTATGAAGCAGCTGTGGGGGTATGTGCCCCAAGAACAGGAAACATCGGCACAATGTCCCACCCAAGCCAGCTCACACCTCTAACAATCATTCCAATTAAGCACTTCTCAAAGAGGATTATGTCTTTTACCATGTGTAACACCTAAAATCCTAATGAATTAATGGCACAAGATAAAGGATTTCCCTCAAAAGACGGTGAACTGGGAGGATGAACTCTATGTTGCAGGGATGTAGAAGTGGGAGAGGAATAAAAAGTACTGCTCTTCTGTAAAGGCTTCCAGGCACTCAAACTTCCCTTCAGAAACCTGTCAAGCATTCAGGACAAAGCCACGCTTATCAAACATCACCTCTCATTTCTTTTACAAGCTCAGTTACCAGTTACACTCTTCAGAAGTGTCAGAGCACTCTTCCCTAGCTGTTACATTTTAGGAGAAAAGATGAAGTAAGGATTATGCGGGCACAGTATGGTTCACTCAGACACTCATATTCTACTTACAGCTACCACTGTGTAAATAATCTCTAACACCTGGAAAGAAAAACACAAACACACTCATCCAAGCTTTTTTTTTCTCCCTATTAAAAGACTTCTGAAATTTGCTAATAAAAGTAATTATCAATACCAAGAAAAGTAGCTCAGACCCTTACAGAGCTATTGAATAAAACATTTCTGAAAATGAAGACATGAAAATAACAGTCATTTGTGTACAGTTAATACTTCCTTTCTGGCTGATAGGATTACCTCCCTAAGGCATCTGAATCACTCCTGAGTGAGCTTTAGCTCCATTTTCTAACAATCAAAGAGCTTTTCTGCAGGAATTTGCTAAACGGCTCAACATCTGCCAACATCTCCTGAACATCATCTAAACGGCTGCTAAACTTTACGACTCCCCCAGTCCCGTGGTCGTTTCCAAGCCCGGTCACAGCTCTGCCAATCTGCTCCAACAGATTGTTCTGCTATAAAATGAAACCTTGTGTAAAATAATGCAAGAGCTGCAGACAGTTCCAGGGACTGGGAGAAGAGTGGTGTGGGTGTGCATCCTCATTTTACCTAAAAAACCACAGGAAGGGACAGGTTGGCATTGACTGAACGGTTTCTGGCTCTGCACTGCTGGACTGTCCTGGCTTTGGGGTCATTTGCTGGGTATGCCATTGAAGGTGCCTGTGCTTGCAGTTTTTAAGCTCTCCTGCTGGTGTTTGGTACTTAGTGAAAGAGAGGTGAGAAAAAAGCATCAGAGAAACACAAAATCTGTGCAGCTGCCAGCAAATTTCGAGTGTTAAGACACCCAGATGCAACCCAAGACTTTCATCATACTTTTTCCTCTTATGCAGCATTAATCACATATTTTTATTTATTGTATTTTTTTAGAATGTGTCCATTTATTTTTAAATGTAGATATGGAAAAAAACTGAATGTTTGGGGTTTTTTTTTAATCCCCTTTAAATAACTGCTTTCTTAAAAGAACTACACCCAATACTCCAGATCAAACCCACTACCTCAAAATCACGAGAATATTCAGTGTAAGTCCATCACCACTGACGAAAGAGAAGATTGGCATATTATGAGCAAAGACAGGACCAGCCACCATGTAACTCATGAAATCTTCAAGTTGTCTGGAAAAGTTGGTGTGATTTAACTTGGCAAGCACTGGCTGTGCAATAAAATAAACAGTAGGACAATTCAGGTTTAGTATGGAGTACCAGTACAGCAACAAAAATGTATTTCAACGGGATTAACCAACAGATTCTGGCAGTAGCTGGAATTTTTCTTAACAAAACACTCTTGTCATTCTAGCCCTTAGCTAAATAGAAACTTTACAAGTTTAGAGTATAATGAAGTAAGGCACTGCAAAAGTAAAATTCAGCATTTCTACTGTTAGGGTTCATCCCTTAATGCGAGCACAACAGATTCTCTAAGTGATACAACTTTTTGACTCTATCTTAAAGGTGTTGCTCTGAAACTGGTCTAACTTTAGGCTCTTTTGTAGCATAATTTAGGGCTCCAAGAAACACCAGTTTTTATTTATTCTTTTGTTCTCTCTGCACAAAGGAGGAGGGATATGAAGGGGGGAAGCTGCTACCTGTGATTCTGGCACAACCATCAGAGTATAAACAGGTGAGAGATCAGAATCAGTGACCACCACTGTTTTCACGGGGATGTTTCAGTTCTTGAGAAGTAATATCTGCCTCAACATCTGAGCCAAAAATACAATCAGCTTATCTTCCCTTCCTGCCATCATAAATCAACAATATCCAACTAAAAGTGAGGAGTCCCCCAGTGATTTGACAGTGGAATCAAATTCCTGGAAGATGACAAATCTTTCTAAAACCTAATGACCCAGTCAAAAAGTCTTTCTATAAACAAGATACTTGAGCTTGTGGATATTAATTGACGTAGACTATCAAATTCAAATGCATTAGCTGTTTCTAAAAGCATCCTCTGTGCATCTATTGCAAAATCAGTAATTGTTGATGTGTCCTTAAGGTCTGCAGCATTAGCTGTACCAGGAAATTTCTGGCAAAACTAGAAAGAAATTGTTTCTCAGCCTAGCTAGATTTTATTGAAGAGTTATAAAAGCTGATCTTTACCCTTTGGAAGTTGGAAAGAACTAAAAAATAAAAGTTTTGCATTCAAACTAAGTATATATAAGTGTGTCAATAACAGTATCAGTACTTCTTTTACTGCTATTTCTTGGAAAGCCACAGAAGTAAATTCCTACAATACGTTAAGAGAGATTAATTTTACAAGAATGTAAAAGAAGTCAAGCCTGCTGTCTTGCTCAGCTTCAGAGACTTTCAGTAGCTCCTTCAAGCATTTGCATAGAACAAATGGCACTTTCATGAACTACAAATCCTGCTGACTGATTTTGGTAGTGTTTAACTCTGAAGCACTCACAGAGTGGGGGTTATATGAAGAGAACAAACAAAAAGATAATCTTTGACGTTTAGATAGGACTCCATAACCTAATAGGAGAGAGAGAATACTTCTCTGACCCTAAATTCATTGACCTCACAGCAGATTTCATCTCAAAGAATTTATTTTTTTTCCTTTTCAGTTCTCCTACAGATGCTTAATTTTGAGGCAGCCTGCTTATTCAGAGCAGATCTTCTCCTTTATTGTATTACCAGCAATACTTTCACAGTGCCCAGGTGTGCCAGCCTCAAGCCAAACGTTGCCCCTCTGCAGAAGGGCACACCTGGCCCTGAGCTCTCCCCTTCAAAAAATAATTGGAAAAAAAAGGTGTGTGCAAACTGGGCCCAAGACCAAGATGTTGACCAGAATGAAGAGAAGAATAATGATAAACCCATGAAGGGATGAAAAAATGAAACAGTGGTTAAGTACTGGTGCAGGAGAACCAGTAATGCAAAGTTTAATATACTGAGAAATATCATAAAGAGTTTAGTACACTGAGAAATATGATAAGGTAATTTTTTAATTTGATGCAGAAAGGCAGAAGGGAGATTTAGCAAACACCTTTCCTGTTCTTCCCTGCTGAGAGGAGCCCTGAATTTGTACAAGTACCTTACAGAAAACAGACTAAGTTTGGTAAAGGTATGAAAATATTATCTTTATGATAAGAACTGGCAAGATTAGCATGCTATTTAAAAACTGTTATATAGCTATAGGAGGAGAATTTAACATAAATAGTTCCTATGGAATAATTAGGAATAAAAGAACCATGTAACTGAAAAAATTACACACAACTCTCAGCATCACAAGAGACTTGTACACCTTTCCCACTGCCACAAAGTAAAAAGATTTTAAAACTTGTTTCCCAGAAGGATTATAATACTGTTATTCTTAGGCAATATAAAAATTAATCAGGTGATAGAATGAAAATCTATGCTCTCTCCTGCTGTAGTCTAACTCTGAAATAGAACTTTGAAACAAAGTGCTGAATAATCAGTGCAATCCTAATGGTAATTTTTCTGTATCTAAGGCAGCAGGTTTGTGTTAAAATGTTCACTGAAACATCCTTCTGACAAGATTTTGATATAAAACACATTCTAATTTTGTACCCTGCCTCAAGGAATACGCCTGAGAATTAATTAATGGCTTTCAGAGCATTAAGGTTTCAGACACACATCTCGGATTTTTTGAAAGGAAACTCAATTTTGAGGCACAGGGTTTGATGTTCCAAAGTGTTTTCTCCATTATTTTATCTGGAAATTCAGAATCTGGAAAAGTCCAGAAAATCCAGAATTTCTTGGTTTCATGATTAGGAACGCACTCTAACAAAATTACTGGCATAATTTCTAGATTTTGTAAAGTAACATTAATGTATGTTATTAATGAGCATTCAGCAATTTTTCCTTGCATATAACTCATGGTATAATTCTTTCCTGCTTTAAATAAGACATGTTGTATGTCCTGAATTCACCTTTTAGTTCATTTCCAAAGGTAATAAAATGTGGAAATGGACACTTCAAAAAAACCTCTGAATTACTGTGTAATTCCTCCCTGCTTCTGTTTTGGTTTTTTTTTGGTTGTTTTTGTTTGTTTGGTTGGTTTGGTTTTTGGGAGTTTTTTGGTTTTGGGCTTTTTTGGGAGGGGGTTTTGGTTTTGTTTTGGGTTTTTTATTGCTGTTGTTTTTGTTTGTTTTTTTGAGCCACTCAGAGCCAATATGAATTAAAGTAATTTGGAGGTTTTAAACTAAAGTAATTTGGAGGTGGAAACACTTACATGGAGCCAAGAAGAGGAATATGGCAACCAGATTGTGTTTGGATGTTGCACAGCAAAGGGGACACAATTTGGAGCTTTACCTATGAAAGCCCTGTCCTCTTTTCCATAATACAGTGGGAAACTGAGTGACATAATCAGCTCACTCACATGCTGTCAAACAGCAAAGTGAAATCAGGATTTCTTATTTTCCCCTTTTTTTTTCTTCAAGCTAAAAAATTCCTTTCCTTTAGCTATCAAACCCTTTTCTATTGAACAAGAAAAAGCAGCATTTTAACTTCACTATATTTTTACACAGGTAGATTCAATGAGCTATGGATTTGAAACATGCAGCAGTAGGTTATGCTCAGGATACATAAAAAATGAGAAATCCTTTTTTTTTAAAAAAAAAAAAATTGTTTCATTCCCATCTATGTTACAAGAAAGCTGAAGAGGGATTTTTTTTTTTAACAGGCCATGAAGTGACAGGACAAGGGGGAATGGCTTTAAACTGAAAGAGGGCAGGGATAGATGGGATATTGGGAAAAAATTCTTTACTTTAAGGAGGGTGCCCAGAGAAGCTGTGGCTGCCCTTGGATCCCTAAAGCATCCAAGGCCAGGTTGGATGGGGCTTGGAGCAGCCTGGGATAGTGGAAGGTGCCCCTGGCCATGGAAAAGGATGGAATTTCAGGTCCCTTCCAAGCCAAACCATGGCATGATTCTATAAAGTACAGTGATATTATCCTAATGCTACAGAAATAAATGCTCCCTTGTGGGCATTATAATGAAATAAAGTCTTTTAGTGGAATAAGTTTGCAAAAATTAAGCAAATAATAAACAACATTGTCAAAAGCATCCTTCCCTTGCTTTAAAGAGTATTAACACTCAGAAGAAACCAGATCAGTAAAAGTAATGATAAAAAATAAATCGCTGCACGTGTCATAAAATTTGAGATTAATAAAACCTCTGGAATACATCTGATAAAATCCCAGTGATGTAAAATTTTTGATTCCAGTACAATAAAAGTACTTCAAGCCTAGGACAGAGATAATGACTACCCCATAAAGTATAAATCTTTGAAATTGCTCTCTGGTTATATTAAATATTTCTTCCCAAGAAGAGCCTGTGTGAGGTGCACACACAAAAGTGCCTATTTATATAGGTGTATAAATATAAACAAGTAGACATAAATGGACACACACTTAAATACACATTGGTGTTCTTAATTAGATTAATTTCGCCCATACTTAAAGAGTCCATATTGAAAATAAGGAATGAAGTCATCATAAGCAAATGAGGACTAATGGAAAAGCTTTGGCACATCATTATCTACTACACTGTGCACATTTTTAGCACACTAATGATCACGCTGTTGTCTCAGCAATTTCTGAAAGTTCATGAATCAAGATGATGCTGGAGCCAGAAATACACAATGCCCAGGGTGTCCCAGGTTCCTTCCTGTAGGACACGTGTGAAAGAGGAAATCCTAAGTACAAGATGAACATTTTCTGCAGCAGGGAGGTGGTTCCTCCCTCTTGGGGATGAGGACAAGACACTGCAAATACAGTTTTTCAGATGTCCTTTACATTTTTTAAGCGTTATCATAACCCTAAATAATCTCTAAGCAGTTTTGATGGTTTTAATATTATCACGTTTTCATTTCTCCATTAAATTATTGGTCTCTACTTTTAAATTCATGTTAGTACAGTTTTTAGCGTATATTTCCTAATTGCTTTTTAAAAACTAATTAATTTACATAGGAATCCTAAAAAAACTCAAAAGGAGGAATAAAAAACCTGGGAAATAATTTAGAGGCATCATCAGTATTCACAAGCAGTAAGCTCAGTACAATAACTCAGTAAGGGGGTTCACAGCTGCTCTCTGGCATCAGTGGGATGCTAAACCACTTAAGGATATTAATAAATACAGCACTTCATTTAAATTGGTCTGTATAATTGGTCTGTATAATTCAGCTATTTTGGAGTAGAAGTAAGGACAGAAACCAGGCTCACAGATCTTCATTCCTGAGCTTCAATATCCCTTCTTGCTGCTAAAAACATGAGTCAAAGCCAGTCAACCTCAGCCAAACCTTGCATTTGATGTTTTTTCATATAATACTGGCAGTTCAGGAACAGAAGCCATGTCAGCTGATAAAATTTTAACAAGTAAAGCTGTTTAATGATTGAAAGCCAGCACAATGTATGTGAATGGTTCAACAGTAAACAGTTAGGAGGCAGGTGGAAAAGGGAAGGACATCAGCAATATTATAGAAATCTGTTTTCTCAGCTCTGTATAAAAGAGCGTTAAAACAGAATCAAAAGAGCACAGCATACTGAATTCTGGGTGTATCTGGTTAGCACAAGTTTTATTTATTGTTTCCCCTATTTTAATCCTCAACATCTCTCATTTAGTCTAATGGAATACAGATGGCAATGCCGGAAAGTGTAACAGAAGTGAAAAACAAAACATTTTCAAGATGCTCATCAGCAGTTAATTCAATTGCACTTTCTTGTTCTTCATGGTGAAGAATTGCCTCCTTCTTCTAGTATAAGGTGAAAAAATACAATATTGTCACTGCAGGATCTGACAAATACAATTAGGATGAAATTATTCTCACTCCAGTGACAGCCCAACAGAAAGAACTGTGTGTATCTGGGTCAGTACAAATTGGCTAAAATCAATTAGAATTGATAAGTGATAATATAATTTCCAAAGTTAGCAAAGAAGAAAACTGCAGTAAGTACAAGATTCCAATATTGAGAATATTCTGTCAAGCCCCTCTGGTCCCAGGAATTCAAATCACTAAGTACCTCATTAGTTTACTCTTTGACTTCCCTATATTGACTTTTATATGTCAAATTATGTACTGGTCAGGATGTTCCACATGATGCTTTAATTAATGCATCTATAGATGACTATTTTTCAGAAGTGTTACTCAAATTAAGGTTCAAATTAGTTATAGATTTTGTGCTCTGCTTGAAATATTAGTACCATTCCAGCTGGTACTTTGCAGCAAGCACTGTTCTCAGACACTTGATAGTTTTGCAAGAAACCCCTCAATGCACTTCTAACATCTTATTCTGTATTAGAGTGAGTTCTGAGTCAGGTCATCACATGGAAAACATGGAAATATTGTGCCCCCAGTTATGCAGAAGTTGGAAGAGCATGAGTCACATCACAGTGACAACGAGGTCTATGACCCCAGAGTCCCTTTCCTTTCCTCTTTATTCCCTTTTCCTGATGATCCCCTAATGAGCTGCAGGTGATTTTCCCCATGAAATACTGCAAAATGGGAACACTCAAATATTCTTGGATATGGGGCTGGCTGTATCTGTGTAGCTCCCCTTCTTCACTTGACACCAGGTGCATAAAGACAACCTTTGGTCAAGGTAATCTCAGTGTTTCTGCAGGGCTTTAAGTACAAGGTGTGTGGGATGCAGCTCTGCAGAGAGTGTCACTTAAAGCTCCCAAGTATTAAAGGATCTGATAATGTGAGAGGTTTTGAGAGCAAATATCTTCAGTCAAGACCTGAGTGTACAGGGTTTTCTGGGGACACTGAGGATCCTTCAAATGATTTAGTTCATGACATATGAACTAAAGCAGTTAAGGATATAACTGCTTTGATTTTCTGTTTTGCTTCGGATCTCAAGTGCTTAGAAGAGAACAATGTGAAAAATAGTTAACAAGGTAAGACAAATAAGTTTATAGGTTTTATATAAGTAGTTTTCTATATTGTACAGATTCATGATTAGTGAGACTTTGCAATCAAACCATTTGAGATTGTTCAATCATAAAGGCAAGGTGAACCTGAATCTTACTTTTCATGCATGGGACTAAATGCCCAGGACACTGCTTTGCAAGCCTCCGTATTTACAGCCATGTTACAGACTGCAGGGATGGACCTGAGAAGAAGGCAAGTACCAAAGCAAGACTCTGGCAGACTCAAATCTTTTCCAGGCTGCACTGAAGGAACACAACGTGGAGCAGCAGCTGTGCCTTCCTTTGAGCATACTGGAAATGCTTCCTGTGGTTGATGCACTGGATTAACTTTGATAGTGAAAAAATGGAAGATATTCCAGTAGCTTGGTGCCATAACTTAAATGTTCTGAATCCTTTGAATTGGGATCAATAAGTGCAGTAGTTTGAGTAACTTCAGGAGGACCAAAGATTGTAGTTTAACAAATACTGTCCTAAACCCAAGGGAAGGCTGTGTGTGATCTGCTCTCCCCTTTACACTTGACTGGCAACAAGTAATTCTGGTGAAGAGGGCACTTAAAGCTTTCCAAATCAAGCAGCCTTATTCCATTTCCATGAAAATCATCAGCAAAGTCTCTGTGTAAGGATTTAAAAGTGGAAGGTGCTGAGATACCCAATGATTGGTAACAGTACAAATGCTAAGGCAGATACCTCAGCAGCTCAGGGTTATTTATGTATGGCATCAGTCATCACCCTCCTCTCACACTCATCTTTTAAAAACCCCAACAGAACTTATGATTTCTTGTTATAAAATAAATGCTGGGGACTAAAATAGTCTACAATCAATAGCCTCACTTACAGCTAGAGGTAAATAAAGCCCTACAAACCCTTCTGTGGTTCACCAATGTTCACTCAAGGGATCAAGTTCCTGTAGTTACAGCCTGTCCTGAGGAAAACCAAGGACAGCACACAGAAATCTTCTGTTAAAAGGGACTCTGTGTGTGCCTTGTTAGGTGCCAGAATCATCACTGGTGATGAGACAGCAAAGGCTCACTCCCTTCATTTCAGCAGGACCCAGACTGCAGGCCCATAAAACATCCCAGCAGGGTTACTCAGCCTCACAATACAGGGGCTGAATGTCACTGCAGCACAGAGCACTGCTGCACACGGGCAGCATGAAAAATTAATGCCTTAGGTCAAAAAAGGAAACTCTACCACAGAATGGAGCATTCCAGGAACAGCTCTCATACTGGGATTTAAATTCATCAAATAACAAGACATTTTTGGAGATCTAGATAGAAGCAGATGACAAATCAAGTTAAGATCCCTGAAAGTGTGCAGCTTATTCCTGGAAAAACACATAATTTCAAATAAAAGGCCAAGTGTTATACAGCAAAACTAAAACAGGAAGTAATATTTCCTTGCTGTTATGTCTTTATTTTGAAATAATATTAATTGTTCTCTCTGTCCAAATCACATTTGTGTCAAACAACAGCTCTACCTCAGACTGCAGAAGAGATAAAAAGATGATGTTTTGGAAGGAAATTAATCCTCCTATGTAAAGACAGGCAAAATGCTAATAAAAATAATAAATACATATCTTAAATGCAGTATTCTATACAGCAATAACTTCTAGTAGAATAACTGAAAACACTTCCTTTTTACCTTTATTCAAAGCAGTATGAAAGCAAAAAGGAAGTTTTATCTGCACAAAAAGTGACAAGTTCAGTTGAAAAATAACCGGCACTACAACATTGCTCAATAGCCTCTAAAACTTAACTAGACATTTGTCAAAATGACCAGTCTGGGCTTAAGACAAAATGACAATGCTGGAGGTATTTGGAAAGCACTGGAGACTACAAGCATATGTTCTGAGAGCATTAAACAGTAAGAATGCTTTGGCAGAAGTTTCACAAATATTTGAAAATATAATCATGCAAGAAAGGGCCCCAAAACACAAGCCTCAGACTCAAAATCATGTCAGTTCTGACCCGATCAATCTAAATCACCCAGTATCCCAAGTGAAATGGAGCCCAATCTCTTCATCTAATTGCTATGATAATTATCCTCAGGTACTGGGAGAACAAGAACAGTCCATCTGTGAAGGAATTCAGTGCTGCACCACATGAAATAATTCTGGAAAAAATAAAGAATAGCTTCAGTATGTGGGAGACAGTAAATGTGGGTTTATCTAGCTGTGCATGGGAAATGCATTTTTAATATACTTTCAGAGGATTGAAATACCCACAAATATGTGTCTAAATAAGAGAAAATATTAAATAACGATATATTGTCATGATTTTCTGTCATATGTTGTAAAATAAATAGTAAAGTTAAGGAATAAAAGCTGGCAAAGCACAAAAATTCATCTTTCTTTGGAGCCATATTCAAACAATTAAAATCTACTATTTCAATTATACACAACGTGTCTAAGGTTGGAACCCCCTCTTTCTGGAAACTCCTGCTCTTACATTAAATAGTCAATATATTCATAGTTTTCTATTTGCTACTTAATTCTACTAATTAAAAATAAACAATCACCATCTTTTGGATGATCCAAGGAAGCACTTACTGATAAACGCACCAGGCCATTAGGAGTTTCTTTCAAAATGGGCTTTGATCAACTTAATTCAAGCAAAGCTTTATAAATATTGTTCTTAGCCACTTGTGCACTAGATTAAATGACCAATCTCCTACCAGAATGCTGCCTTCTCCTCCACAGAGGCAGATGTTGGCTGTGGTTTTTTATTACATCCCCAAGACATTCAAGTTCATTTATTAACACTGAATTGCTGTAACTTCCTCTCTTGCCTTCACAGCACATTTTGCTCTGCTCATCCCTGTTCAGAATATTATTGCAAAATCACCTCTGCATGTTCTTCCATCCCATTTGTTTCTTTCTTCCTTCTTTATAGAGTCAAAACCAAGCCCCTTGTCTTCCTGAGAGCTGCTTGTGGTCTACCCAAGCTCACGTCACTCAGCATTTTAGCAGCTCTCCTCTCTCACTGGCTTCACACACCAACCCTCATTACCACCTTTCCAGTTGGGCATTTTTGTGCTTCCCTGCTTCATAAACATCTGAAGAATATTTTCATTATTCCAACTGAGAAGCTCCCTCACCTTCCATCAAGCCTGCACAAATGATTTTAAAAAGTCAATTCTCAGCTAAGTCTGTAGACACTGCACTGCCCAAGGACAACTCACTGACTCTGCATTCACTTGTGGGAGCCTAAATGGGCTGGAAGTGCATTTCTGGGAAGTTCTTGTGGCAGCTTTTAAACAGCACTTAGATATAACAGGGTTGTGTTCTACCATTAGAGCATTTGGCTAATATAAGTAACACGACAAAATATGGCAAGAGTATTACTTTGGAATCTATTTTCTTAGCATTGCTAGATCTCTCAGGAATATCACTGGATTCTTTTCCTGACAAGGCATCTGACTTCTCACTTTTGTTATGATTACTCCACCATGCTAACACAAGCCATGATTCCTCCAGCAGAGATCAGTTTGTATAACCTGAGTATCTTCTCAAAGAAGCCTTCTGCTAAATGTGAAATTTTCAACCCTTTCACCCCTTCAGCTGCTGACTGAATCAATACTGTAATAGATGTACTCTCAGGGAAAAAACCTTTTCACTTCTGACACTGCAACTGGCCAAACAAATGCAGGCAGCTTAAAGCAGCTTAGGCTCCTTCTTGCCTAGCCCAGTTCCACAACACTGCTGACCTTGTAAAGCCTGAGATTCCTGGAGCTATTTTATGATCTTCCCTCATTAACCTCCAGGCTATCAATTTATATAAAGATAAGTTCAGCCACAATGGATAAGATCAGTTTGAACTGTTTCATTGTTTGAATAATCCAGGCAGATCTTTTTTACTTATTGCTACAATACCATTTCAATGTCTTTGGAGGGGCTAAGATTGTTTAAAGACTTTTAATGTAAAGCATGGAACTCCTTTAGTTGAGATTCCAGTCTTGCCAGAGACTGTGTGGGTTATCCTGCTGATATAGCAAGTGATGTAAAGGAATATTTTTGAAAAACCTTACCTTACAACTTAAAAGTAGCTACACTGACTGCATTTTAATCCAAACCATGTGAAATGGAGAAGAAAAAATAGATTTTGACTTTTCCATTACCAACAAGGTATTTGATAAAATTCCCCCAAAGTTTAGCAAATGTACAAACCACTCATTCTTCTGCCTCAGGAAAGCATTTTAAATTTACACATCATGTTGGAAGCTATTTATGTGCCATTAAATTTTATCAGAATTTGCTATGTTTTTCACAGCTCTGAAGCTGTTCAATGTGTCTCTGTCTGCATAACGTTTCTTGGCTTTGCTGCCACCTGCAGCAAAACACAGAATGAAGGCCCAGTAAAGATATTTCTGTCCTAATTTGCAACATTTGTTTCCAGTCCCTCTTCATTACCCAAATGTACTCAAAGTTTATGAGAAAGTAACAGCAAAGGGTGACTTCTAAACTAATCCAGACCTTTCAAAATGTTAAAATGCTTTGTGTATAAGCAAAAAAAGATAAAAAGGAAAAAGAATGTATTGGGAGACTGAAGTGCTCATCTATTTCATTTGACCAAAAAAAGACTTGAACTCATGTAAAATTGAAACATCTATACCTACATATTTAGACTTTCAAAGCATCATTTCCCCTTTCAAATTTCTAAATACTAATAAACGGAACAGGAAGTTTTATTATGAGCTTAAGTTTCTTTTAAGGTAGAAAACAAAAAAACCTCAAGATTTTCCATCCTTCTTGGGGGTTTTTGCATGTGGTGACTTTTGCTCTCTTTTTTACAATAACAAATATAAACTTGCCATCACTATCTGTAAATCTTTGTAACAATAGAGGGGTTCATATCTTAAGTCCAATCGGAACAAAAATTACAACCACTACAAATTAAAAACATTGTCCAAGCATTAGGGTGGTTTTCACTGGCATCAATTAGAAAGTAAAATTTGTTTCCTCTTTCTCAAAGACCATTTGTGGCTTTCAAAGTGAAAAGCAACCAGCTTAAGTGAAAGAGAAGCAGCATATCATCACTGAAAGGGACAACAGCCTTGAAGAGCTTGCCAAAATTTCTGTCACTTTTATGAAAAGTCTACTGGACTTCTGATAAAAAAACTCAGGGCTGTTGTTGAATTCTATTTTTTTAACTCAACTTGAATAATAACTCAGTTTTTCAAGTGGCCCTGTAAGAACTGGATGCCACTTTACATCACTGTCCTAATTTATAAAGCAATTTATGTGAAGCAATCTTCATGTTGGGTGACTTGTGTGCCCTTCAAGCAATGCAGAGGACAAATTTCAAGTTAAGAAATCCCAGTTATGAAACAAGTTTCTCTCCTTAGGAAATACAGGCATCTGCTTTTTTAACAACAATCCCCTTATAAACCCCTCTATTTCAAAATCCTACCATGAACAGGTCCAGCACGAGACAGCTCTACAAACCAAAGCCTGGGAAAAGAAATGCCAAAAACTGAACATATAATATAAAAACTGAATGTATAATTTCAGTACTGCTGTTGATGGGGAATGAGAAGCCTAAGTAAAATGATGAAGGAAACCAGCAAAATTCTCCTTGTGTGCATTCTGTCATATCAGAGACTTATTTTTGGCACGTTTGTCCTAGCACTTAAAGTTTGCTGTGTTGCATCCCCACGTGACAGAAGATAATTTAGTTCAGTAGCTACACCTGTTCACTGACTGAGCCCATGCAGTTGCACAGTGGTTCTTGCCAGATTAATTTATCCTGAGAAACTTTTACTGAGGGGAACAGGAAAACCTCCAGCTTCATTTAGAGGTCTCTCACAGCAGCTTTTTTTTTACTGGACACGAGTTGATTGATGACATTTTGTTGAATATTTTTCTTCTACACTAACCTCTGTCAAAAAGACAACTTCTAAGGACAATGGAGAGTGAGGCCTCTGGCTGCATCCAGCATTCTGAACTCCCAAGCAAATGCCTTAGAAGTTTATAGCTTTAAAACACTGCTCAAAGAACCAAGTTAAGGTTGTGACCCTACTGGACTCAGCACCATATAAGTTTAAGTGAAAATATGAGATCCCCGCTCCAAAGAGTTTGTGAACTCATCCTCTCCAGCAAAGATAATAAAACTCCTTGGCAGCAAATCCAGATTTGGTTTCAAGCTACAATAAAAAGAAACTTCAGATGATCTTCTCTTTGGTCTCACACAATGAACTCCTGTCAAGTGATGAACAGCAGAGCTTCGGAAATAATGAAAAGAGGAAAGAGACCAGAAAACTCAGCACTGGATCTGGATTTTTTCATCCTGAAAACTTCACGGTGCAAACTGGAGGGGGAGACCTGTTGCTCCAATGGAAACACGCTGGGATGGGGGAGAGCAGAGTCCCAATAGTGTTCTGACTGCTGAGCCTGTGGAGACCATCCCAGAAGGGGTTAATAAGTAGAGGAATTGTTGTTCCCTTGGGATCCTAATGCAGCTGCTCCTCACACCAGTAACACCCTGATAGCACCAGACTTGCCTGGGGCTGGGAGGAGAGGTGAGCTGGATGCTCACCTAAACTCACCCTAAATGAATGAGTTCAGGTTTCAAAATAAACTTGAATGCACACACTAAGAATAATGGCACTTTGATCACTGCAGGTAACCTCTAAAACAGCCCTAATCCTGCTTTATGGAGAAGCTCACTCCTTGAAATTACAAAGAAAAATTTCTGTTGGGAACCAGTGCAAGAGAAGTGAGAAATGAAAACAAAACCTGATCTCATTTCACTTAGACACTGAAAAATTATGTCTGCTTTAGAAAACAAGATTAATAATATTTAATTTGTAAGAAGATAAAGATGCATAGAGTTCAAATTCTATTACGGGACAAAGACTGAAGATGTTCTGAGATTATTTCTTTCACTCCTTTTTAAATATTAGAAAATACAGAGTTAAGAAATGAAGAACGAAGGTATTCTTGTTTTGTCTCAGAAGTATCATTTTTTCAAAGAGTACTGATTTTATTTTTAGAGTACCTTCAGTCAAGAGACCTTAACAGAAAGAAACACATCTATGGAAGACTGTATCCAGGCATCCTTTCTATTTCAAAGCAAAATGGTATAGAATTAAAGAATAACAACAACAAAAAAAACAAAAACCTCTTGCTTGCTACACTGTTCTTATTTTGTGTCTCAATGGGAAGAGAATGACAGATGGAAGTATAAAGTGTGTTTACTCCTATTGGGCCTTTGATATGCAAATGCTTGTTCTGAAAGAATGAGAAATTCACTGACCAGCAGACATCCCCTCAGAAGAGGAGCATCACAACCTGAGGGAGAAGAGAGAGACAAACATTCCTTGGCAAATGCATTATGAACACCGACTATGGCAAGCTCTGCCACAACCCTCTCCCAAGGGAATTACCATGTTTTGAAATGTAATGTCCTGACAATATTTCAATGTAAAGAGTGAAATATCTCAGGGGTGCTGCTAATAAATAAAATACATTCCCTCATTTGTCCCTATTTTTAAATCTCACAAATATGCCTGCTGTAATTCTGCAGTGAAGCTAAAATGGTTTTTGAACACACAACCTGTTTTCCATATGTGAGAAACCAGTTTTGCCCCCTTTCCACCTTGCTACAGCACATTTTGGATGCAGAATGAATGCTCCAAGGTCAGAGTACAGCAGTGTAGTAACATTTCTGACCCAATAAAAACGACTTTAAGAACTGTAGCAAGGGTTAAGCAGTAATAATTATAAGGTGATGATTTTTACAGGGTATTTAGCAAGATTACTATGATGGCAAAGCTCAAAACAATACCACTGACCTCAATACATTCAAACTTCATAGTCTACTGATTTTTAAAATATTTTTAAGGATGCACTGCATTTTCTCACTGTCACTAGCACAGAAGTCTAATGACAAAAAATAGACAGTTTCTTTCAAGTGATCCCTTTTCCAAGATACCTGCCACAGCTAATTGCTCACAGTAGAATTGAGATCATGCAATTCTCTCAGGCACAAGTCCTTTCTGAGAAAAAGAGCTATGTACAATTATTTCAATAGCTTTACCATGGACTTTTCACAGGAATGACAGCCATTGTAACCATTCGATGGTTCCTCAGAATGCCCATGGTTTACATCTCTGCTGTAGTCCTCTTGAAAAACAAAATAAACCCCTCAAACAAACAAATAAACCCCACAAATGCCAACAAGATAGCACCATCCCTCTCCCTTCTGAAAGGAAAAAGACAGTAGCTGCAGAAAGACCCAGGAGAATCTGTGTGGAAAAGTGCTGATGTTCTGAAAGTTAAAGCAAAAAAATAAACACTACTTGAGTATCTTTGCTATTACTGCCACTCACTTCTGCATTAACAGGAGAGTTTCATTGTGCCCTTGATTTTCAGGTTAAATCGCTCTGCTGTTACTATTAACACTTAGGTAAAGAGGGAAAAGGTGTAGGCATAAAGAGCCAATCAAATACCAATTACTGGAATTGCTTCCGTAGTAGCTACACTGTGGGCTTTTCTGGATGCAGGCAACTGTAAAAATTACTGAAGACAGAGATTTAGTCAAAAATCAATAGGTTGTTTTATAGTCACTGAGCCTTCAGTTCTTTCAGGTTTACCTAATTTATTCCTAAAGTGTAGCAAAGTCCGTAAATCAGAAACAAAGATCAGTTTTACAGGCTTCTCTTGAAGGAAAATCTTTTATTACACAATTCCTTTTCTAACTAACTGTAAATATTACTGCCCAGCAGATTCCACCATTGCTTGTTATTCCTTACAAATTATATTACTTTTATTGCTAAGAAGACTGGATATGACTTCAGGGAAGAAAATAAACCACAACACACCAACCATAAATCACAAACAACAACAACAACAACCCAAAAAACCTTTGAAAATTTGAGAGTTTTGAAATTAAAGCTTTCACGCTGTGGATAAAATATTTCTGTCTAATCACACAATTTCAGCTTTCACAAGACATTTACAATGCAGTAGTTCCTAACTACACTCAAAAGAGTCAGTACCACATTTAGGAATGCTTGCTTGGACACTGCAGCACTGGTGAAAACAGGTGAAAAGACAGGTAAATTATTTAAAAGTATGTTGATAATATAAAAGAACTCAGGCACTGGTACAAGAGTGGCAAGATATCAAAGGGTATTTAATCTGTGGATCTTTTCCTCTTACAAAGTTGTCACACAGAAATTTATTCCAATTCAACACTCATGGGATAAGAGCAATCTCAAGGCTGCCTTTTAAAATGATGTGGTTAGTTTGGGACCATTACACTATGTTATATGAAATCATACCATTTTATCCATTTTTATCGCATTTTTACATTTACAGTTTCAAAAAAATTACTTCTCTCCATAGGCTATGGTGAGTAGCATGACCTGTATTTTTAAAACAACAAAATACGTCCATGGAGAGAAATCTCAAAATTACTTGCAGGTTTTTAGCTTTTTATTGTCATTACTTCTTTTGCAACAGCTACCTGGAGCAAGAGTGGGTTGTTGTAAAATTTATTCTCTTTTAGTCAGGCCACCTCCTCCCTTAGAGGAAGAATTCGGTTTAAGAGAGAGTTCTCTATTCACGGGAGTTTGTGTGATGGCATTTTTAGATTTAAACACATCACAAAGTTATTTCTAAGTTTAAAAAGTCACAGTAATCAGACCCCTAGCATGGAACAGCCTGAACTCTTACAGTAGATTTTTCTGGCAACTTTGCTTCATATATTGCACATTTATACTCACAAAACAAACCAACAAACAAAACCCTAAAACAAAACACCCAACAAAGTCCATGAAGAAGCACTGCATAAGTCTTAAATCACAACAGTGGAGGATTATGGAGCTATAAAGTTGATGACTAGATTTTTTTTCCGGATGCATTAACAATTACTTAGCCAAACACTGACTTGTTTCTGATTTGCATGACCTTAAGGGAATTAGCCACTATTTTCCTTTGGGAACTACAAACCTTTCACCCACTATCCCCAAACTGCACCACCAGCCCATCTCCCAATTAATTTAAGAAGTCTTATCAGGATCAGAAGCCAGAGCTGCTAATGATTAAACGGCTTGGTATTGAAAATTCTGAGTTTAGCGTGCATGAGTGCAAATCAGCATTGATCACTGAAAGTTCTAAACAACCCTTCAGAAGTCCACAGAGCAGAAGTATATTTCAATAATTATTTGCAAGTCTGCCTCATGTCTAACTTGAGAGAAATGCATGATTTGTTTCATATGGCCCTGCACCACCTCACTCCTGCTATCAGAGTAAACCTGATTAATAATGATTTCTTGCCCCTTTGCATTTTTAATTCTAAAATTGGTGATGCCAGCTGACTGGACATGATTGCAAAATTTGTTGGTGGCTATGAACAGGTTGGGACACAACAGTTAATAAACATCAGTTAACAGCTAAATACATCAGTTGCACAGAAAAGAAGAGTGAAAATCACATTGTTCCAGCTAATCTGAGCCATTGAGCAAAGGGAAAATCTGAGGAAGCTCAGCAGGGGAAGCACAGGCAGCCTCCCCAGATTGACCAGGAGCCATCCAGGGACATCTCCCAGTGCAGAGCACTGAAAAATCTCTGTCAATGTGGCAGCCATTTCCTCTGGGACATTAACAATATACACAGACTCCATTCTCTTCTGCTGTAATTGTTTAGCTGTTTTTCAGTTAAACGTTGTGGTTTATTTGGGGACTTTTCACGAAATATTTGGATTTTCATCAATGATTGAAAAGTTTCAAACATGAAATTTGATTTCAAAATTTTAGTCACCTCATGAAATTGAAAAACCAACATAGCCCACACAATCCAAAGAACTTTAAGCCAAATACTTAAAGAAAAAAACCCCACAAAAGCCAAAGCAAACATGAATGCCTCAAACCCCAAATATGAACCCTTTGTGATTAGAATCTGATTTTCTGACAAAAGTGAAACATTTTGCATGATTGCAGTAAAGACAAAAAAAATTCCAACAGATCCAAAAGCTTTTTAAAAGGAGTTTTAAATTTTTTATACTGCATTAAGAATTTTTTTTTTTTTTTTTTTTGCACCATCAGTTTGCTCAATGTTTGGTAAGAAAAGAATGTAGAAGGAACAAAAAAATTCTAATCAATCTAATTTTTCCTCCAGAACATTCTTTTGAAGATAATTCAGGTCTTTATTAAGAATTGAAAAAGTCTTTTTGCAAAATGAAATTCATTCGCAGAATTTCTCTTCTAACATGGTTTAACACAATCTGCTAATTACAGTAACTGGTTATTTAATATTCAACAAATGAGATAAATAGGCAAAGTGGTAATAATTCCTAGTTTACAAAGATAAATACACACAAAAGGCATCAAGTGTATTATTAATTTATGGCAAGTCAAAGAATCCCTATTCTGATTTTGAAGAGAAAAATGTACATTTCCTTATAATCTGGGATTTGCCTTTCCTGGTATCCTAAATCCTGTTTCCAGGCATTCCCCTTGGACTCTCCCCAGGGTCTTTATCACCTCCTGACTCTTTTTAACTTCTTTTATTTTTTCTGCTAAATGTGGTGGAACATTTATTCTGCCTAAAAATAAGAAGAATATTTTTACACCTTTTATTCCAGTCTGTCACCTCCCAACAATTCCGTGCTTAAGTTCTTGCTATCCTTATGAAGGCTTTTACAACATAAACATGTGTAAGTACTAAATTACATTTAAAAAAAATGTGGTTTCTCAAATATTGATTAAAAATAATTGCAGGAAAAATTGTAACAGGAAAATATGATGAGGAATATTACCACAAGCATGACCTATAAATATTCACCAAGTGAAATATGTACCTCAGGACACTGGAATATTCATTAAATTTGGGAAGGGTTGTTGCCTGCCCCCCCTTCCCCCAATTTCTTTCTAAACTGCCAGTACGCACAGATACTGGTATGTAAAATTCTGCATATATTGAAATAAGTCTTTAATATGATTTTTCAGTTCTCCTATCTTGACTGCTCAGTTTCTCCTTGAAGATTGGTTTACAGTAAAATTGAAATCTACATTTTGACTCTGCATAAAAGATAGACTGCTATTAAATTCACTGTTCCACAGGGACTTTATTAGGGCTGCTACTGAACTGTGCATCATTTTAATTAGAATTAACACTTTCATCTTGTTTATGAATATATGTAAGATAAGCTTTGAAATATTTAGCACCTGGGAATACAGTCAAGCTGTCACAGCAAAATTAAGACATTTCACATCCATAACTATTATTATATAATAGCCAGATACCAAATAACTAAACACTCATTGTTAGCATTTGGAGTATAATCTCTCTATGCATACATTTCCATGTCCTTTGGGGATTTATTCATGCTTTGATCAGTATCCCTTTGAAGCAACTTTTCTTTAAAGAGAGACATTTCAAGTGCAGTCCTTGACTGTGTTAGATGTTTCCCTGGTAGGTACGAGACCTGTTTTCCATAATTTATTCTGCTGTTAGCACACACATCCCCAGACACACAGCTAGAACGGCACAAGCTCACTGCAGCAGGTTGCTTCCCAAGGATCACCTTCCCTTGCTGGGATATTTAGACAGATTCATTGAAAAATGACTGGTCAATAGCCACCATCCCCAGGTCAGCCACCTCTTGTGAACTCAAGGTTCTTCCCAGCAGAATACTCTCTTGGGATCTGATGGCACTCCTAAGAGTAAAATTAAGGGGGGGTGGAAGCTAATCCAAACAAAAAAAAAATCCCACAAAACCCTTCAAGAGAGAACTTTCAGCACATCAACTAAAACACCATGGGACTGTGAGACACATCTAACAGTAAATCTTTGTTAATTTAGATCCAGAGTTTCTTTCCCAGAGTGTGGCATCCAAAGCTAAGGCAGCAGCTGACATTTTGGAGTTCCAGTTACTGATTCCCCCCTCCTGCCAAGAGACCTGCAGGAGTCTTTAAACAGCAGTGCAGCTCAAAAACCTCCATCTCCATGACTTCTCTTGAAATCACTGAGAATGGAAAAAAATTGAGTGGTGCCTTCCCCTTTCATGGGAGATTTTCTTCCTCTCCCTTTTCTCTTCTACAAAGCTGTTGGTCATAAATTTTACTATTAACAATATTCCCTTTGCCATCCAATTTCTTGTTTTTTCCCATTTAGCAAGAACTTAAACTTGTGAGTGGCCTCCAAGATGCTTTGCCTAAAAAGGGCCTCAAACATGACACAAATTTTGGTCGGTGTGGCTTCTGAGAACCTTTTGAATACCATTGCCCTTAAAACATAAGCTATTCTGTGACAGAGAATGATGTTATAATCTACGTAAGTTTTTCTGTCTAGGACAACCAATACTAATTTTTTAATACTATTTTCCACCTTAAGTTTTAGGAAGAAATGACAAAGTGTTGGCTAAAGGAAATCTTGTCTCATTTACATTATTACTGAGACTTGCAAAAAGCAAATACAGCTCAAGATTTTAAACAGCCACACACATCCTTTTGTATTCAAGACAAATCTCCTCAGAAATCCCTCCGTGCATTCGCTCCTGCTTGTGATTCCTAGGCCACACCACGCCAGAGAAAACTTCTTATTGATCACTTCTGAAATTATATTTCTCAGCACAAATGCTTTAATAATGGACTGAATAAAATGATGCTAAACCTCTGCAGGAGCAGTTTCATTACAGAAGATGCTTTATGGTTTATTTGTGAATGTGTTACTGATTAATGACCTGCCTTGGAGGAAGCACTGGTGATTACCTTCAGATTTTGGATCTCCACTTTCTGGAGACAAAGGAGACATAATCTATATTGAAATAATAACGATATTCCAAAATGCTTCAAATATTTCAAAGTACAAATTTAAGTGCTTGTGCTCAGAAGCCTAAGAAAAAAAATCTTTAAAAGAAAATCCAATTCCTTGATTTTGAAAATTCTGAGCCATTATATTACAACCTGTAATATACATTATAATTATATATGTACTACAATCTGAGTCAGATTCTTTATCATTATTGAAAAAAATCCACAATCCACTGCAGAGCAAAAACTTGGAAACCTTCACTGAGCACTATGACTAGAAGTTTTTCTCTTAGCTAATATTTTTCAGGGCTCCAACAGGAGGAATAACAACAATTCTAGAAACTGAATTTTCACAGACAAATATATCAAGCCCTTATTATGCCAGAACTGTAATTCTACTGCAAGAAATGGCCATGGAAATCCTTCCAACACAATTCTGCTGTGCACTCAGTTGTGTTCCTTTGTAAATTGGTGGCCAAGGTTCATCACAGCTTCCTCACGAAGAATTTCTCTTCCACAACTTCCAACAAATTCCATGAGTAGCATAAGGCATTTTGTATTCCACGAGTGTGATCAGGGCTTTGTAAGTGAAACATCATGGTTTTACTCTCCTCCATTTGTTGGTCACACAGGACATCTTCCAAACTCAGAAAGACTGAGGAAACTCACATGCTGAGGATGTACTCAGCCCTAAAAAACCCCCACGACACTTTTCAGCTGCAGGAAACACTCCTCAGCTGTAGGAACATGCAAGCAACCAACACTGAAATTTTTCTTTCATTAAGTACAGCAGGCCCAGGGTTTCACTCAAACAAAACTCACCCCCATTCGAAATATTTCATTGTTGAAACAGTTGAGGTTGATCATAAAGTGCAATGAATATTTTCCAAGGTAAATTAATGTGAAATGTTCGAGCTGAAACTTCAGCTACTGACTCCCAGAAGAAAAAAAACCCCAAAAACCCACAGGAATCAAGAAAACAAGAAAAAGCTCCATTACTCAAGAATGGAGAGGCACAGTTTCTGTTAGCATCTCTAGGGTGTGACACACATTGGGAGGACAAATCCTATGACAGTGAGGGACACAGGACAGTAACACAGTGTCAGTGCATTCCTTCTTCCCCTCCTGCCACACTACAGCATCCAAACTGTCAGTGCTCCTGGTTTTTGGCAACAAAGGAGAAACTTCAAGTTAAAAAAATAACAAACAACAGTTTTACAATGTACTTAGTCTATATACAGTTGGACAGATGTACAGATACACTTGTATTTGTATTTTCTGTAAAAGTTAAGCAGCTTGTTCCCATTAGTACCACAATTTTTCCTTGTGGCCATCACTGCAGTGCACTTCTTTCAGCAGAGCAAGAGCAAATAACTAATTTACTGTGGGCTGCTGCTGATGTCAAATCATGCAGCTCTGTTACCAAGTCACACACAACAACAACAGCAAAATCAATTCCTGCAGTCCCTTGGACAATTTTTGTCTACTGTTTATCAAGGATAGCTGGTAGGATCAATACCCAGCAATATTCACTAACACAAAACCTGAGGCAAGACACACTAGAGTTATCAGCATGATTTTGTTGCTGAAGTTTCATGTCTGTGTGTACAAACAGAAAATATTGAAGTTTTTCAGTTTGAAACTCGCTATTTAACCTCAGCTGGCTTCCTTGTTCCACTATCCAAGCAGGTTTCCATTCAATGCACATTTCACTACCAGAGTGGAAAATAGCAATTTCCAACATTAATTCAGTTTGCAAACAATAATTTTTCTATTTATGCATAATTTATTTAGGTACAGTTAGAAAAATCAAGGCTTTGATTTGGATTTTTACAGTGAAATATTCTGGAAACCAGGTTACAGTGGCTATTGCAAATTTCTTTATTTGCTCCAACTATTGCAAGTATGACATGACAAGAATGTGCAAACAACTTTTGTTCATTTATTAGCACTGGAGTTTCCTTACTATGTAAAATCAAATGTAAAGGGGTTTTTTGTTCTTTAAATCTTTACTTCCGAACAGCACCCCTTTACAGCTGTTTTATCAGGGTTTTTGTGTTACAATTTATCCAGCTGAACAATCTGCAGGTGGATGTAGATTAAGTAAAAAGGGTTGCCCCTGAGCTACAACGTGAATTTATAGGGCACTGAGATTTTTCTGGCTGTTGACTCAAGCACTCATTGAAGACAGGAGCCCTCAGGTACTTATTTAAGTCCTACCACTTTGTGAAAAACCAAAACCAAACCCACAAAAAAAACCCCCCAAAAAACCAAATCAAAATCAGCGACTAACTTAAATATCCACATTCTTAAGGCATTGAAAAGAAGATACAAAAATGCTACCATTTAAAAAAAAAAATCCAAGCAAATGAAAACACAAAAAATTAACCCCAAACCAGAAACAGCCATCAAAACAACTTAAGAGTGTTGAAAAAAAGGTGAAATTACTGAATACAGCCAAGTCAGGCCTCTCCAGATTGGTACAACTCACTAAAAATTCATCCTTCTGACAGTCAGTAATATCCCATCCATGCCACAGTTCACCATCCCTCATTTACCTCCTATTTCAGCCAGGCAACAATGCTATTTTTAATTCACAGTAATTGCAAGCCTTAAGGACAAAATGTTTTTTTGTTGTGGAAGTGGAAAAAATACAAATGAAAGAGAGATCCAGCCTGAAATAGCTTGGTACATGACCTGCCATTTAGAAATTAAAACCAGTATATAGGAACATGAAAGTGCTGCCAGTAGCATCTGCATTGTCCCTTCAGGGCAGAGAGTAATTTAAATTTTTGTCTACTGTAAATACTCTTTTTCTCCTAATGTATACAGGCCTTGAGTTCAGGGTTTTTCCATATGCTAGCAGCTGTATGTGATCAAATATATTCAGAAGCCTTGAACAGGTCATTATCAATTACTTTTCTATACTCTAACCTGCAGATTTGCTATTAGCCACAACTAATATTTTTATCCCCATCCTTGTTCTTGGATTATACTAAAAACATCTATTTAGCAGTTGCATCTAAGAAGTGAATCTAGAATTGACAAATCAGAATTTCACTTTATCCATATTCAGAACTGAATGTTAAAGTAAGTGTTGAGCCTTCACAGATGTTGTGCAGGCTTACATAGGTTAAGGAGGTTTTTTCAGTGAAAAATATGTATCAACAATAATCACAGAGGTTTCGAGTACTACCACTGAAATGGTGAAATCTAAAGCTCTGCAGACTCGCATAAATTATGTAAAAGAAACCATCATTGCTTAAGCACAGGAAAAAAGGGTAAAGACCTTTCAGAGCAATCATGAAGTAAAGAATCTGTTATAAATTTCATTAAACATATGGCTGTTTACTTGAAAAAATTAACACAACTATTTTATATTTTTTAATTGACCAGTAAGTCACAGATACTATTACAAAACCAACTAATTAAATTATCTCCACAAGAGATCAAAGTAGAGAAGACTGTGATTGCCCCATTCTGCAAGAGAGACAAAACAGTCATTGGATCCTCTTAGTCCTCCACTCATTCTGCCTCTCCGACAAACTCCTGTCTCTGGCTGTCCAAAAAGAGTTGGCAGAAACAGAAATTTGGAATTTTACACCCTGTATCTCAGGGATCTATTCCAGCACAAGTGAACAGCCCCAGCTCTGCTCCAGGAAGGACTCTGGTGGAAAGGTTTTCCCCCTAAAAAGATAATTTGTAGCCATTGAAAATTTTATGTTTAATCTCATTTTGTCCCATTTTTGTAGTCAAAAACCTTTCTGTGCTTTTCCTTTAAAGATGCCTCCTTCAGTGCCTGGTAAAGATTAGATCTCATGAGCAAATAAACACATGGAAGAAAACCCAAAAGGAACCTTACACAATACTGTATTTCTGTAGCTATGAAATGTGCACTTCCAAAGTACTTTGTTCCCCCTTTTTCCTGTTTGGATGCTAGCACAGAGGTAACTAAAGCCCGACTGTAACATGAACTGATTGGTTTCCTAGTAACAAAGCCACACTACAGGTACACATATGGGGAGGGGAATAGTTAACATTTGAAAAATAAGAGTAGTTTCCAGCTGGAAGGGCTGGAGAACACAAAGATTGGCTGCCAAAGTAAAAATCCTAACACCAAAACATTACTGCAAATTCAGGTGATGAATAATGGAAAGAAGTGTTTGTTCAATTAAAAACTCCATGTGTTCAGGCATTAGTATCCCTAGGAACTGTTGTTCAGTCAACTCAAGGTCAGAGAATTTGAATTTTACATTTTCACTTACTCTATTTGTCTCAATTAAAATAAACCAGGCGAGTCTGTCAGTGCCTGTTGTTTTATAAGTAGAACACAACATTACTTCAACTCTACTAAATATACCCCACTTTTGAAGTGGTGGCTTCCTGAGAATATTCCTCAAGAAGAATCAACTTTTTATGGCTGGTGAAAGACACTTTTGCACTGTGCTTGATTGGTTAAGACTAAAGTAAAAGCTGAAATTACTATAATAATTAGTATTTGCTATATATAATTGAATTTTTCTTTGCAATTTATTGCTAACCTTGAGTAATTCAGATAATTTTTTGGTAAATCATTAGGAAGTCAAACTTCAGTTAACACTCATCCAATTATTTCTGTATCATGCCCAAACAGACCTGAACCATTATGATTAAGTTTATATATAGTGCTCCTTGTTTGTTCCCATGTAAAAGAACCCCACCACAAAGTCCTGATATGACCTGTATTTATTGTGCATTTTTTTAAATTTAGCACAACTCTTACCTTGGGCAGACATTCAGAGAACACAGAGTATTGAACATGCCACCTTTAATTGCTGTTTACCAGAATCCTGTGCAGCATCTTCTCCTTCTAAGCTGCAATTTGGTAATGGGGGGCTGCTATTGATGAATTAGCAAAGCCAGCAGTTCAGATCAGAGCCATTGCTGATCAGTGTTGCCAAATTACTGGTTCTAGTTCATTTATTAATGCCTAAAGGTATAGAAGAACATGTGAATGAGGCTGCTATTTCAGGATTTTGAGGGGAAAGTCTTGAAAAGTAGATTCAAATCAAAGACTGAGAGGTTGGTTGCATAATGAATTTAGAGAAGATTGGTATATTCCAGGTTATCCCATTAAAAATGCACAGAACACACAAATAGCTCAGAATCTCTTGCAGTCAATGCTACTTTTCCCCCCACTGACTCCAGAAAAGGATGACAGTCCCAAATTAGTGAAAATTTTCCTATTAATGTGTCTCTGAGCTAACTAGACACATTGGGATATACATTTAACAAGAAAATATCCTTCCTTGTTGGGAATTCTTTTCAGACACTTTTGCTCTGAAATGATGCTTTTAAAAGAAAATACAATGGATAGGGAATACTGAGAGACCCACATACAAAGAGAGAGATGCATAAATCGACATATCTTGAAATAACTGAAATGTTGCCAGTTAGGGAAGCAGATAAACAAGATTTAGGCAGCTGAAAATAACCCATGATTTTTACCAGCAATAGTAAAATTGATCAAAGACTGTTTTTATTCCCATTTTTGCTGCTTTGCAAAACGATAAGCAATGACAAAGGCAGAATATTCTTCCTTATGCCATTTAGTACTTTGTGACTAGAGACTCTGTACCTCCACAAATATCAGAATAGAAATTTGTTCTTTAAATTTTGTGACAGGTAAGCTATATCTACCATGAAATGCTTATTCCCCACTGAGCCACTGATTAGGGTATATAAAGTTTGACACCATTTGTAAATAGGAAAAACATATTCAAGTATTTCCCACCACCGAATTATTTGTCAGAACAGACTTCAAAATGCAAAATTACTATTTTGACTGTTATTTTCATGCAGAAGAAAGAAATGGTTCTCTCTTGAGTATGTCACAGATTATGCCTGCACAAAGCACTGACAGAGTGGTGCAAAACACTTTCAAGACTGAGATTTGCAATTCCAGCAGGGGAGTGGGAGGACTTTGGGTTGGGGTTTTGGGGGAAGGACCCAAAAGACATGAAAACTTGATAAATATAGATCAAGTCTTATCAGGTCAAGATAGAGTGGCTTCTGCTCTTCCCCCACCCAGTCCCCAGCTACCTGCTTCTCCGAAAACAAGCTCAAGGTAAATTTAAAAATTTTCCCCTCAGAGAGTAAGTAATGTTCAGGTATTTTTTGATTTAATGGGTATTAGAAGACAAGCAACGACTCTCTTCGACTCTGAATCTGTTATTCATGTCTCAGCCAAGAAGCAAAGTCTCAAAACAGAACATTATGGCTGTCTGAAAGATGTCTATCAACACATGGATCATGGCTCAGTTCACAACACTCAACAGCCACTGAAAAAATCCCATTGTACAAATGCTTTCCCAGCTGTCCAAATACGCATCTCCAGCACCAGCTCAGGCACAAAACATGGCCACCCTGACAGGAACCCTTCCACTCAAGGTCTGTACACTGCAGAGTGGGAACTATTAAAATTAAATTGTGCTCTTCAGTTATGAAACATCTTATACAGTTGGGCTTGCCTTGGGCACAACATTCACAAAGCAATGCAAGACAAATGTACTTTGAAAAACTGTCAGAAAAAAACCAGCACAAATATTTAGATTCACTGTAGAAGATGAAATTGACAATGTCAACCTATGGAAATTATTTCAAAACATGTGGAAGCTCTGTTAGATTGGAAATTTCTAAAATAGGGATTTGTAATTCTTGAGGCAAATAGGCAAGAATACGTAAAAACTCATGGCTTTGGGTACTCCATTACATTTAGAAGGTGCCTGTCCAGCAGATCAAGCTGTCAATTGAATATACCAGTGGAGTCAATGTACTGTAGAAAACATTTCTGGTAGACCTTGGCTGCTGGCTATATTGCTCATGTACAGATCTAGTGTATGACTCACTTGCATAATGGACAGGAATTCATTCAGCATTAAAGTTTCAGAGAAAATCCTTATCCCATTAAGAGAGAAACCTTTTGACCTTATGTTCAAAATTATGCTGCCTTCCAATAATGGCACAGTCAACATTGTATCTTTGCAACGAGTGTATTTTGATAATTAATGCCAGCAAGATCAGACAACAAAGTGAATTTCATTTTCTGATTACAGTGCATAATGCTTTTAATGCTCTCTATTACCCAAGGTTGCTGTGCAGCTTGCCTGACACCATCCAATCTCAGAAATCCTTGAGCAAAAGAGCAGAGTCATTTGTGTAAAGGATGGGTACAGACTCTCTCTCTCCCTTTCTGCCACGAAGCAAATGTTGAATCACAGCAGACAGCCTCAGCAGCCACTGAGATATTGTTCACAACCATTACCACAGAAAAAAAGCACCTTATTCTCAAGTCATTTTGAAACTATTATGGACAGTGGAAGAGAATACACAAAGTACACATGACAGTATAAGACTTCTTTTAAAAATTAAAAAAAAAGCAAGAAAGAAAGGAAAAATCAACCTGTTTTCTTACCATGGCAGGAACCATCCAGTTCTTCATACCCCACACTGCAGATGCACCGCCCCAGAGGCACCAGCCAATCCCCATCTGCCCCACAATACAACTTTGGGGTGTCCCGTTCCTCGGCGCTCTTCACGCAGGAGCCCCGTACTTCCACCAGCGAGGAAGAATCCACCCTAGGAATGGTGTCAGGAAACATGGCCAAATTCCGGACTGTGAAAGGGCACTTCTTGTAATAGACACGGACTGACACCAAAGCAATGCACGCCCCAATGTCCTGGAAAGCCAGATAAAATCCCTTCTTGTTGATCGGCCCGACTTCACGAACCTCCGTGTTGAGCTTGAGGATGCGGTCGCCCAAGTCCATCTGGGTGAAGCTCTCGTCAGCAGCTATGGTATCAATTTTAGTGTACTGGTTTGGCTTGAATTTTACTCCATGAGGCTCATCTGACTCCATGTAGTAGAGATTGAAGGTTTCCTTGCAGGTCCCCAGCACCCAGGGGATGCTGTTGCAGTCCCTCAGGGTGAACTTCATCTCCACGTAGATTTTCTGCGCGGCGTCGCGGGAGACCCAGGTGGTTTGGAGCCAGTTGTTCTGGTTGGGTTCCATCACGTTGCACACCTGGTACGTGTGAATGGGACGGTTGTGTTCATCCATTTCAGTTATGGCATCCCACTGAAATGAAGATAAAATTGATTGAAAATCAGGAAAAATATGTATTATGCATATGCATACACTCACACGTGTGCCGCATGTAAATGCATCTATGGCTTAATTATAAATAATTATTTACTTCAAGTTCAGTGGAAAGACAGTTGTTAAAAGAAGATAGTAATTACAGAACACCACACAAGTTTGATCTGAGAAACTCCACAATGATTCCATATAATAATGATGTTTCTGTTAATAGAAACTTCAAAAAATTACTGGGGCCTAGCAAAGAAGGAAATACAGGTTGTGTTTATATTTTATATATATATCTCCACATACTTTAAATCAAAGGCTCACCAAATGCTTAACTTATTATACAGTCTGCTACTCCAAAAGAGTACCAACATCCAAAAATAGCTTCAATATAACTGAACCAACTTTTTACTGAACAGTCATAATATCAATGCAGCACTAGAGAGAGATGATTTCTTATCAAAACACAGAACTATTTATAGTTCTATATCCAAAAATATTGTGCCCCACCAGAAGTTTTCACTTGGCTTTCAGATGTACTGATCCATCAGAGTAGAAGCAGGAGGAAAAAAACCAAAACAAGAACCAAAACCAACCAACATTAAAGTCACATTAAAAGAAATCTATGCTGTATGCTCCAGAGATGTCTCAAAAAGAAAAAGGAAAAAAAAAAACCAAACAAACAAAAAAAACAAACAAACAAACAAACAAAAAAAACCAAAACCAAACAAAACCAAAAAAAACCAAAAAAAAACCCCACCAAACAGAATTAAAGAGTAGTTGGTTGTTTTGTTTTTTTTTTAAATGTAGTTTTTAAAATACAGAACAGCTTTCCAAACTGGCATAGGTCATCTTAAAATAAAGCCTCAACATGCTACAGTCACAAAATTGTTAAGGAAGAAAAAAATATCCGAAATATCCTCCTCTCACCAGGGGATTCTCTTCAGAAATATTTATATATTCACTCCGAATCAATATCTCAATTTGAACTTCGAAATTAAAGCCCTAAAGTTAGCTGTTAACTGTGTAGTTAATAGCATAAATCTATTACTTCTGTAGGAATGCAAAGGCTCAGCACTTCAGTAAGTGGTTTCAAAGAAGAAAACAAAGTGGATTGATCAAACATGGAAGTGCTTTTGTCCATTCAAAGGAGATCTCCCATGCTTTGTGCCTGTGCCTTTCCACTGTGCTTCCAGACACCTGCTGACATCTCCTTTTTAGAGGAATTCATCTTTGGGCAAGAAAAATGTTTAAAATTTGTAAAATTGTTTAAAAGGCATGGTGAGTCCGGCATGGTTGCAAATACAGAATTTGTTCTGAGGTACCAGTCCTAAATACTGAGTGCAAACAAACGCCTTCCACCACCCCAAAATGTCACTTTCAGTGACTGAAAAGTCTGAACTCATTCTGTGATAGTCTCTGACATGGACACGGTCTCCCTGCATGAAATACAATCTGCTTTTAATTCTACCTGAGCGTTGCATTTTTCTTCTGATAAAAACAGTCAGAAAAGGCAACAGCTGAATTCGGCGCAGATAAAAAGCCAAACAATTTATCAAACACACACACAGATTTTCTTTTGGGTCTTTTTCATATTATAGCTCTTATTTAATCAAATTTTAAGTTTTTATAAGTATTTAAGTTATGCAAAACTTCAAAACCAAATGAACAGAAGCATCTCTGCTGGTGATGTTTGCACAGGAATGTGGTGGCTCCTCCAAAAATCCCTGGCTTGACACTCACAAAAGCTGGCAGGAGTTGCCTGGCTTAGACAAGCTGACAGTTCCGACCTCCTTCAAACTTCAGCCATCCCAATGTGCCGCTTTACCTTCAAACCCTTTTAATTACAGTCCTTTCAAATGAGGAAAACCTGTGCTAATGTTGATGGCAGCAGCATAAAGCTAATTCTTACACCTCGAGTTCAAGGACTGATGGAAACGACGTGATAAAAACATCACTTGGAGGAAAGACTTCAAAATTCTAGTTGAACAATGTAATAAACAACAGCATGGCTAAGAGGTTACACTTTACATGTAGCCTAAAAGGGGAGTAAATCACTAAAACAGAAGAACATGTTGAAGATTGGTAGAGAGAATATTCCAAGATTACTTGTCACATCCAAGTAGTAAATAGGAGATTAGGCTACAAACCACACTGGGAATTTAGTTAGATAAGTCTCAGCTGTTTCCATATCTCTACAAACTGCTTTACAAGCTCTGTTTCATTTTTAAACGTCACTAAAATCTAACAGCTGTACAGAGAACACTATTAAGAGCAAATTACATAACTTTAATCTTGTATTAGCTACGTAATACTAGGATCTATTTCCATTTATGCCAAATTTTTTTATTCTATTTTAAACCAAAACACTGGAGATTAAAAAAAAAATCGGCAGGAGCCATTCAGTACAAATCAGTTCAGAAAGTTGTTCCAATTAATAGGGGTAGATATATCAATCAGTTGAAAATGTCTACTTCAAAATGAGCTGATAGCGAGGTAAACGTCACATGTAGTGAAAGACACCTCTCCCACAAGGTGTCACACTGACTGATGGATTAATATTGGGCTCTTAATCTCAGATAGCAGTTATTGAGGCAGCAGCTCGGTAACCTGGGATGGCAGTTTTAGAATCTTGCACACCTCAAGATTTTCTTCATTGATATTTGATCCCATTTTAAGAAAAAAAGGGGGGACATTTGTCACTTAAGCCCATGCCCTCACCACTTTATGGAAGAAACCATCTGCTCTCACACATTTTGCTGCGTTTGTATCCTAAGCAACAAAGTTACTTCCTCCTTATCCTCATCATTTTACTCAAAGGATAATTCTCTAAAAACCAGGGTTCTGCACCTGCACATACCTAAACAGCATCTCTGAGCTCACCCCTGAACAAGAGAAGCTCGTGGCAAACTTAACATCAACACATTTGGATATCAGGCACACAATGGCACCCCTGGGTAAAATATTCTACACAAATCATTTGTTGGTGAGCAAAACACATGGGGATAAGCACTGGCTTTCCAAGAAGAGAACTGAAGGAAGAAGTTGTGCCTGAAAAGAACATGGGATGGGAAACTGGGGAACAAAACCTGTTGACTTCAGCCATTCTGCATTCTACTATCTGCTAAGAAGACACAACTGTTAAGGCAAATTGTCAGTGGTGATGAGTCTTACTACTTATCTGGCAACAAAAGGAAGATTTTCATCCTAAACTGAGGAACAAAATATGTAATATCTCTACAGAGATCTGGTTTACTCTCTTGGCTTCACTGAGTGAGGTAGTTTCAGAAATGGAGTTGTCAACTACTTCTTACACACAAACATGGGGTGACATTTGAAAATTCAGTGAACCTGAACTGTAGCAGTGCAATTTTCTGATATATATATCCCTCATTTCCCACAAACACCAGACAGCTCAGGTCATTGTTAAAAAGCCCATCCTATAAAAGGGATGTTTGTTGTACAGAACTGCTACTAACCTGAAAAACAGTCTGAAGAAAGCTGCAAGCGTGTCCATGCAACTCATGTACCCAAAAACAGTTAAATAAGCATTTTCTTACTTATCACATCCCATGAGGATAAAAAGAATGCATACAGTGTTTTCCCTAAATTGGTTCTTTTTTTTTTTTTCTCCACTAAATGGTTTACTACTTATTTAGGTCATCCCAGGTCTCAGTGGGGAGTCACCTAATGAAATCTGCACATGTACAACACTCTCAGCTGTTCACTCCTGACAGTCTTATAGATCCCATTTCCATGGAAACAAGAGGAATGGTAAAAGGAAAGAGAGTTTTAAAAGTTTTTTTTTTAATTCCCTTATACTAATCTCCAGTGAAATGATCTTCATAAAAATGAGATCAGAAAGGTCCAAACAAGGAAACACCAGAGGAGGACTTGCACTTGGCATGCACAGCTGCCACCTGACAATGCACGTTCGCACGTCTTGCTGCTGTAGTGACATTCATGCAAAACCAGCTACACACTACATAAAAGAACTGCAGAAAAAAAAAAAACCTTATCTCATACTAATATGCTTAGGAAATGGACATTTTACAGCATGGTTGGCATTTAAAATTGTATCAGAACCAGCAAGACTAAAGGTTATTTAAAAGAGCTACAGAATTGCTGTAAGTTAAAGGTATCAAGCTAAGATTTTCCCCCATTTCCTCTAAATCATTTTTCTTTGCCTTCACTATGCCCAAGATCTGCAATTCTATATGTGAAAACAGGTGCTCAGATCTCCAAAAATGAGTGATAACACCGAACTCATGAAATGTGCCAACTTAAAAGGAAAAAAACAAAAAGCAGACAAAATTCCCCAGCTATTTGTATATGTCTTAGCAAGTCCAAGTTGATGTAGTTGGCAAAATAAAACAGCAGTTGAACTACTTATGTTCTTACATTTAAAACAGAGGTGTTTTAAAGTTGCTTAGGGAATGAATAGCAATATGTAGCACACTTTTATTAGCCCTGGAGAACTAAAATGACAATTGCAACATGGGTTTAGAAGAAAATGTGACATCTGATTTCTATTTAGGCACAGAATATGAGAGTAAGAGGGCAAACCCCTCAAAATCTGTGGAAGTGAACATGATTAAAAGGAAACAACAAGATCAGAATCGAATAAATGAAGAATAGTTAGGGCAATATAACCAGGAGAACATGTGAGAGGAAGTTGTTCAGGCACTCAAAACTGAAATCGCAAAGTGAATCGCTTCTGTTATTTACATGAAGCACTGAACAACAGAGATGAGCTGCTCCAGGTGATGTAACTCTGCTCTGAAAACTCTTCTGCTTCATATAAATGTTTTCTACAGGCAAGCAAGACCAGGATTTGGAGGATGAACCCTGGAATTCAAGCGAGACCAACTTCAGATACCTGAAACAATTGACTCTTACTTGGGGATTAGCCAGTGTAGGACTTTGGGATCAGCAGGGAAAATAAAAGAGAGATGTGCTGCAGGAGAGTGAATTGTGACTGTTCCTCCAGCAGGAGTAACAGGAGGAAAGGGCATCAGAGGTCTGGAACAAAGAACTTTGTGCATCTACTAGAAAAGACAAGAAACATATTTACATCTCAAAATCCAAACTCTGATGTAGGGCTCAGGCTCCATTTATTTGGCTGATCAGAATTTAGACAGGAGCATGATAACACACCAATGAAAAAGGCACACACAGAATGATGTTCCTACTGCCTGGGCATGGCAGAGAAAGTATAAAACAGAAGGCAGAGAGAGTAATACACCATTCCTTCCATAACAGATCATGAAAAAGTATATTCAGAAAAGAGATCTACAGAAAAATGGAAAGAAAAGCCAAAAAAATTCACACATACACGCATACACATGAAGGCTGTTTATTATGAACTGAAATATAATTGAAGCCAACCACTACCATGTAAAATACCTTTCTCCCCAGCACAAGCCCATTGTTTCCCTGAATGCATTATCGACTATCTGCAAGGACAGTGAGCTTCTTTAAATGAGACACACTAGTAAAACCTCAGCAGGTGGTGAGAGATGCCACAATTCAGTGGTGAAAAGTGCTGCTGATCACCTTTCCAGGGGCATCTTATCCCTTTGTAATGCAACACTTCCGATGTATTCAGAATTGAATGGAAAGGGAGAGCAGAAAGCCTACACCTTTTCAAGATACTACAGCTCATAACACTTTACCCTGCTGTGTGCCCTTCAAAACTCTGCCAGTGCACTGTCCCTGGGAGCTGCGACAGAGACCTGCTCTGCTGGCCTCTCCTTTACAAAAGAAATAAGAATAAAAAATACATAACCCAGTGGTTTTACAGGTATCTGCCACCAGAATAGAGCTGGGTCTAGCTAATCACAATAGTTGTGTGCTACATTTGGCTGCCAGCAGCTGCAGAATTGTGTGCTGTGGTAAAACACAGAATAATGCTGATGCTGGCAGAGCAAGGGGAACAAGAGCCCAGCAATCCTGGGCTCCTGGTGAGATTTGTGGGATTAACCAAGAATACCTGAAGAATGTGACAGCTCTAAACATCGACACACACACACGTTGAAAACAGGGGTCTGCTGGAGTAACAGATGTGTGCATGAAAGAATCAAGTTTGGTCACTCAACAGAACCACAGACTGGCTTGAGTTGAAAGGGACTCAAAGACCATCCATGGTCAGGGACACCTTCCACTAAACCAGGTTGCTCAGAGCTCCATCCAACCTGGCCTTGAACACTTCCAGGGCTGGGGCTTCCACAACTTCTCAACCTGTTCTGGTTCCTAATCACCCTCACAGGAAAGAATTTCCTCCTAATATCTGATCTAAACCTGCCCTCTTTCAGTTTAAAGCCATTCTGCCCTGTCCTATCACTATATTATTAAATGTAGTAGTAAATTAATAAATGAGACATAGCGTGACTTAAAACACGCAAGTGTTAATGCTTGTAATTCCTTATAACTGGAATAAGACAAACAAGGACTGAGGAATAAATTACTACTACAAAATAACTGAATCAAACTGTAGGTATAATCCAATCCAGCTCCAACAAGTATTAGCTGTTTAATAGTAGAAGACTTATTTGCTGCTGCGTTGCCTTATTTCCTAAATATGGGGAGCTGCAGCAATCCTGGCTCTGCCCCTCCCAGCGCCTCATACACTCAGAGTAAGTGGAGCAGAATGTTACAACACTGCTCAGTGAAGCCACTGGGTACTTGGTACTGCTGCACAATAGCTGGCTGCACCAGCTATGTGGCCTGGGGGACCTTGCTGGATCTCCAAAATAGCACAGGTAATGTTGTGGTAAATGTTTGTGTGTCCTCAGGTATTTAGAAGCACAGAAAAACAGTGTGGGGGAAGTTGTAAGGAAAAAAATAACCCAAATAACAAACTCTGAGCAATGTCTACATTTCTAGCTTAGAAATTTCTACAAATTCAGAGTTTGCCTGTTAATCTTACTCAGGTGTCTGTGAGCAGCCCTGGCACTGGCTCTGACTCACCAAGCCCCCTGGTACCCAAGCTGGGCTATAAACTCCCCTCCTGCCAGACCTGCACTTCCCATGAACTTCAACCCTGGAACTGGGCTGGCCTGCTGGGAAGCCAGAACAACAGCAGGGCAGGCAGAGATACTTGGTAGAAGATTTTCTCAGTCCTCAGTTTGAGAGCTGACCTTGTCTGCCCCATGATTTAATGCACACACTGAGTCAAATGACTGCTTTTACCACTTAAACCCTTCAAAAATTGTGCATTACATCACAAATCTAACCTGAATGCACAGATTTCCAAATGTTAGTTCTGTTTTCCTTGCTTTCCCTGATTTGAATTCTGATATTCATTATCTACAATTCTGATATTTTGAAATTCCCCTTCAGCAGCAGGAAGATTTTTTGCCTTTACCATTCCAAGTAGTGGAGTTTTAAGGGAATGGCACAGAATCCCAGCACACCAGTGGTCCTGGCTGTGTGCACCCACAAAGAGGGCTATGACTCAGAGTTTCCCACTTTCATTTCCTGACTAGTCACTCTGGGGAAAAAAGCATTTCAATACCACTGATTGAAATTGTATAAATACCTTTCCAAGCTCCAGGTTTTCCCACTGAAAAGCAGTGGATCTCAGAGGGTTTTTTTTAATGTGGGCACTGGCATATTTAAATTCCTGCAATTAGCAAGCAGTCAATGAGGTTAATATGGATGAAGTGAAACCCAGAAGAATATCTGTCCACTTCTTCCATCTCTCCCAATTTTTTTTCTAAAGTCTACTTTCTTTAAAAAAGAAGAAGAAAAAACATCCTGCCTTTTCTACTTCTTATTGAGTGCATACTAGTCCATTAGTGGTTCTAATTGAAACTATACAAATGGAAACAATTAAAAATAATAATTACACAAAGCAGCTATGTAAGGCTTTTCATCTGTGGCGTGCTTTATAAACACTAACACATCAATTCAGCCTAAGACATAAAACTAAAGAAGCAAAGCTAAAGCTATTAGGAGGAAGGTGAAGCGACAGATCAGTGATTTTTAGCAGCAGGCTGTGTGTCAGTAAGGAGGAGCTGTAGCAGTGAGGATGCCCTGGTCTGACACTCCCCAGGGGAGCTGAACTGCTGGCACTGCAGAGCTCCCCTGCAGCACAGCTCTTCCTGCAACAATTTGCTAATGGGCTCCTTCAGAACCCCTCTCCATTCCCCTCCAGCTGCTGTGCTGCCAGGTGAAGAGGAGCCCTTTCCTGAGGCACACATCTGGCTGGAATACCTGTGACCAAACTGCTGCTGGAGAACTGAGCACTTGCATCTTTCATAAATCACCTCCAGCCTCCCACCATCATCCTAACAAGTGTTACTGCTACCTAGAAATAACAAATTCATGACTTCGTTTTTTCTCAAGCCACTTATCCCTTCCAGGCAGAGGATCAAAAGGGGGAAAACCAAGAGCTGTGTGACTAATTAAAGGCAAAAACTTATATTTATTGGCTTGCAAGGGATCATGTTGATATACTCCAGTGAAAGCCAAAAGCAAAGCTAACATATCCTGCCATTTAACTGAGCCTAAAACCTCTGGAAATAAAATCTGAGAGGTGAACAGAAGAACCAATTATTACAAGTGGAGCAAGCTGAATAACAGCATCAGCAGCAGCTCAGTTTATTTGATGTAAATTCATAAGCTTGTGTATTTCAGCTACATGCATTACAACTTTACTCATTTTCTAGGTTAAACAGAGCCATGCCTGAAAACTCTGCGGAATAACTTCCATTACAGGTTGCAAACGTCCTTAACAAAGTGTCCAAAATGTGCTCAGAAATGAATACATAAAAAAGAGAAGCCTACAGTATTTTTAAAAGAAAACAAATGCTCTCAATATGAACCTTATGTATAGTCTGTGAACTCCAAGGCAGGAAGAGAGGAGGGAAAAAAAAAGGGGAAGAGAAAGGAAAAGAAAACAATTACCAGTGTTTTCCATTAAATCAGTTTGTTCATCCTTCCTATGTAATTACTTATTTACTGAGGACTAGTAAAGTAGCACTGTCTCCTCAGGGAGCTCAGGCTCAGTCATTCTTGTTAAAATGTCCTGGAAGAAAATAACTTGCTGCCCTTCCCCAGCGCTCCTTCCTTTCCTCCCATTTCTGAGTGCACAAACGGAGGGAGCATCAAGCTCTTAATTATCTTATACTATAAATAAGCTGGCATTAAACCCACTCCATTCACTACAGACGAGGAGTGCATCATCAAAACAAACTCTCAGACATCTCATTTCTACACTGTCCTGCATGTGAAAAGAAAAGATGTGAACTATGATAATAACTCCCATGCTCTTTCAGCCTCCCTCATCTCATTACTCACATTCTCAGCTACATTAAAAACAAAGTAATTTTGTAAATCAACTTCTGGCAGAAGTAATGAGAGAAAGAAGAAAATTTAATTTGGCTGTATTTCAGTTTATTTGGTAGGCAGGCCAGGATATCTTAGGTAGGTTTGCAATCCCTTTAGGTGCACCCTAATTAGAAAACAACTAAAAGGTATTACTTCAACAAAGAACTTCATATGACAAAATATGGAGAGCTTCAGTAAGTACTATTTTCCATAGGTCTATTGTTCAGGTTTCTGAAGGAAAACAACCTATGGAATTGTGGTCAGACTTACACATTTCTATTTTCACTTCCGTTTTCTAGGAGCACCACAATCTCCCCAAGATACGTAGAACAAGCTCTGGCTTTCCAAAAGGACCTTGTTTGTAACCCAAAGCAGCATGATCCACGTGGGCACTCTGTGCTTGGAACATGTCCTGATCAAGGAGATATCTAAATTCACACTGACAATTTTTAGCTTCATTTATTGTTGGCTTAGTAATTTTTTTCATCCTTTTGGAATTGATAATAATTATCCTTTTGTTTTCCAGGTACTGCAACTGCAATAGTGGTACCTGACTTCAGTGTTTGAGCACAGTAAGACTTTTTTCACCCCACTGAAACCTAGAGCTTTATTTGGAACCTACTGTGGATAAAAATCACTGCAGCTGGTGGTCATGGAATGTCAACTAGAGGTCAAATTAGATGCTAGATTCTTTTGTAATTTACCAAAAGATTACACTTTGCACATTTATCTTCCAGAACTTTCTCTGTTGTCACAACCAACTTGACCCTAAGAGAGCAATGCTTTATCGAGTTACAGCTGAACACAATTGTTGAGATGTTGGTGCAATGCCTCCTGTTAATATATCACCTACAGCAGGATGTCCTTCTAAAGGAAGAGCCATTTATGTTTGTCATTTCAGAGCAGTAAAAAGAAGAAAAAGGTTTCTTGGCATGTGTCGTTACAGGATGTTTTTTTGATGAAGGACACTACAAGTTGGTTTTTTGGGTTTTTTTCTTTTTTTCCCAAAACCCTACAGTGCTACATCAGTGAAGGTCTTCACATATTTATTCAAAATAGCCCAATGACTTTCTGGTCTAAGTATGAAACACTGAAAAAAGCTTTCATAAATTTGGATTGACATTGAAGGAACACACACCAAAAGCAGGCCAGAGTTAGAGAAAAAAAACTTTACTAAAAAAATCTTTAACCCCTTTTCTGTAGAATGAGCTACATTTTTGCTAGGAAACAACTATTCTTTAGGGGTTTTTTGTTATTAAAATTATGCTTTTAACAGATCTCCCAGCTTTCTAGAATGCAAATTTTTGAGTATTCACAGGGTCAGAGAAGAAGGTCATGATCCAGCTTTGAGAGCTTTGAAGAAAATGTCAATCCTGTAAGATTAGGAGGTTAGACAAGAACCAAAACTCCAGTAAAAGTGTGGAAGAAGCCAACTTCATGTTCTGTTTTTATCTTCCTGTTCCTTTCTTTGTCCAAGAACTGTCCTGGGGACCACAGCAATGACTACATTTCACTACCATTTTTTCAGAGGCAAAATATTGATCACACAGTTATAAATTGATACCATCAAATGATTCAATAGACGATAACCATTCAGTTGTTTTCTGACATTTATATATTACTGCTTACTTCTTGTTACTGCAGAATGTTAAAATTATGAAGAAACACAATATTCCCAGTTCCCTGAAAATTTTCTTTCTAGCTTATGATCAAATTAGAAATCTGAGTTTTGCAACTGCCTCTTAACAACAGAATGGAAAAGTAATCAGGAGCAATATTTCTCCCTTTTTACGACATGACCTTGCAACCTTCAAAGCTTTGACTCTCTCACCTTTTTGTATTTGGGGCAAAATCTTGGAGCACACCATCCTCCTACAAACCCTGATTATTCCAGAGAGAAAGGATCCATGGTTCTATAAAAAGGAGCAAGGAACTGAGGCTGCTCAAGAAGGAAGACACAGCCCAAAGGAGACAGAAAAGAACCCTACAACCACAGACATCACAAATCCATCAGTCATTTCTTAACCACATTATTGTCCTCTTCATCAATCCCAGCCATGTAGATTGGAATAGACAGAGAATGGAGTGTGCATGACTGACTGAAACAAACTGTTTCTATCAATTTAATGTACAAATAATTATGTTATTTTTGCTGCATTGCATTTGATATGTACAGCCACACAAAGGGCACATTTTTCTCACATACCTGTTTTTCAGTACAAAGCTTTGTCTCTCACAAAAACGCCTCTCAAGATTTCTGCCCTTATTTATCACATTTGAGAGGCTTGCATATGAAAACCCATGAAATTCCATTATCTGCTAGTCATAGTCTCATAATCACTTTTAGTAAAATTACAAGCATGCAAAAATGAGAATTTTCTTAGAGCAGAGTTTGCTGAATTCAAGTCTTTTCCCACCCACCACTGCCCCAAACACAGCACAAATCTTCCCTAATTACTCTTATTTTGCTCTTCTGCTGAAACTTTAAGGATAGTTAGAAGCAAAACTGTCTTTTGTAAATTGGCATATGTAGAATATTGACCTGCAAACCCTTCTCCAATTTGCAGAGTCCATTCTTGAAGCAGATGTGTTAAAATAAGCAAGCAGAGTCTGGTGTGTGCATCCGTTCCCTAATGAGATCTGACACAATAATTAGTGTGCAGCAAGCTGGGGTAGTTTAATATACTTCCCTTCTCGTTTCTATCCAACTTTATAAAAGTTTCATTAATCTTTGCCACTAACAACAGGAAAGCAATAAAATGGGTGTAGCAGCACAAGTCACAGAACCTCACAATCTGGGCTTTTATTTCAGTTCCACTAGTCAATACTGGTCTCTGAAAATAACCAGGTGACTTTTCACAAAGGCCAATTAGACAGTTCAGGTAACCCAGGCATGCTCAAGTTCACCTCTCAGAGCTGCTGGAGATTAGAAACAGCAGATTGGATTTTTGGGAGAACCTGTGATTTTGATGTGGGAGGGAAGAGCAGCACAGTTGACAGCAATCACTTCTCTCATGCTCTGATGAGTTGCTGCATTGCTCATTGTTCTGCCCACAGCAAGAAATACTTCATCTTAGCATTGTAAATACAAAACCAGGAGATGAGTAACCAAAACAAAAGACAGGCACAGAATGAACTGTCAGCTTTGATGTAACACCTGTGGTATTCAACCAGAAAAAGGAAAATTATACTAAAGCCTCAAGCTGACAAAACCACAATAAATACACATGAAAGACCCTACTCTTGAAGATTTTAATGCTAATATTTTTGTTCTCTTCACAGATGAAATAAAGTTTTGACCATGGATTGAGATTTCTAAATCCAACTTTCTATAGAAAACATTTACTTGAATTAGACACAAATCCTGACTATAATTTCACGTATTTCATCATTCTTTGCCCTGTGCGTGCATTCCTGCATCAACTTTATATATGCAAGTGAGGCACTTAAGCCCAGGATTAGACAGGAATGAAAAAAATTACTAAAAGTTTCAGATGCAAGTCACTTGAAGTAGCATTTACCTGATAGGGGAGAACATCTCCTATACCTAAACATTTTTCTGCCATGAAGAAAACCATGATGTCCTAAAAATGTAGTGAATCTAAGAGTAAAAGAAATACATGAGTCTCTTGTACATAAAAAAACCAGCTCTTGAGTCAGCTCAGCTGATTCAGAGGCTCTGGTTAGAAACTGAAATAAATGCAGGGCTAAAAAATTGAGGAGGAAAAAACCCTAATTAAATTAGGAACTGCACTTCTGGCGTCTTTGAAATCAAAGATTTAAGTTTTTAAGTTTTTACTTTGTCTTTACCTGTGCTTTTTTCTCCCACCAGCTTCACAAAACATCATTTAGATTGCAGCAGGTCATCTAGAAAGCAATCTTCTAAGCTCTGGTGTGCAGAAACACTTTTTGTGGGCTTTTCCTGTTGACAGGACTTGCCTTCCTGAAATCAGCAGGTACTTTGAACCAGGTGACGTATCTGTGTAAAGTTATGCTATTTTAAATGGTGCTGTCATATAAAGTTATCTTAGAAACTAAAGATTCCTGCTTTTTCCAGCAATTTATTAAAAAAAACAAATACTTGGCCCTGAAAATTTTTGTTGTGCTGAAAAGCTGTACCAGAACACCAACAATTCTGCTACAGTGTCACGAATCAATAGCACTGCATGCAATATTTAATACAAACTGAGACCCATGGGCCTGCTCTTTTAGCTTTTAACATCAAGTTTTTGCTTGCTTGCAACATTCCCTTTTAAAATGGCAATTATGCTTAAAAGAAACAAAGTGTTCCAGGAATCTTTGGTAATACTGATAAGGCAGGCTTCAGCCCAAATAAAGTCTTAAGAAAATCACAGCAGCACTAAAAAGATAAATCTGGGCAGCTCACCCATTTTTAACCTTTTTCATAAGCGTATTTATGCCATTTAAAGTTTCTTTACACCAAAAGCAAAGTGTATTGCACAACAGTATTTTAATCTTGGAGAGGTTTTTTTTTTAATCCAAGTATTTTCTTCTTCATATGATTATAGAAGAAACAGCCAAATAACTGGGGGGTTGGAGGGTGGAGAAAAGGCAGGAACAGTGAAAAGCCCCAGCTGCTTCAACATCCTATCCCTAGCAATGACCACTGGTAGAGAAACTGAAGAACTGGGTAGGGCCACTAATCCAGAATACTCCCCAAGCTGTTATCTTCATAATTTTTTTCCAGGCTCCCCCACAAAACCAAAATTAAAACTTGAAACAACAGTAAAGTTTGAGAGGAAAAGGGGAGAAAAAAAAAAAGAAGACAGGGAAAGTAGAATACAAGAGCCCTGATTTGGCTGGATGGGAAAAATAGATGAACGTGTAGCTGAATCTCATGTTTTTCCAATTCTGCCTTCATCTACCTGGCAAAGCAAAGATGAACAGGAGTGAATGACTGTCCCAGAAACATCTTTTCCACATTGTATTGTCCACATTGTATATTCCCATGCATATTTCCAGAAAAAAACCTCTTTATAAAACAGCAAATATAACCAAAAATGGATGGTCTAATTCAGAGTTGTTTCCCAGTCACAGTGGGAAGTAAAAGAAAATCTGATCCATTCTTTATTCTCCTGTGCAGAAGAGAACACACTCCATCATATTTTTGTATTATAGTATTTTCATTTCCAAGTTCCTGGCCAGAGGTGGCTTAGAAAGCATGTAATGTACCTAGAACTAATAAATATTTTCAGATTTGTGTAAATGCTGCTTTTGCCTTCCTGCTCTGTAACGTTTTGTACCATGCAGGTGTCCGGAAACTTTTCACAGCGAGAACGTGAAGTCTCTAGGCCTCTCCGTACACATAATATCAAGAACAGCTACATTAAATGATAAATAGCATTTCCTGTGGCATTTCACTGTTGATGAGGGTGAAAACAGTTGGCGTGCATTTGTACAAACAAGCCCAGTTTGTGTGAACAAACGTTTGAACAAGAATTTCTGAATTGCAAGGATTAAACACAGCGCTTGTTTCAGCAACAAATTTTTGCCCATTTTCTGCCCTCACTTCTCAAAAAGCTCAGGAATTTATGTCTATCAGAGCCTCCCAGTGGTGTGTGATGTTACCCCCATTAAAAAAACCCCACCAAACCAAAACACAAAGAGAGAGAAGGACAAAGGGCACTGTGGCTGCACAGACACGCACAGGTAGCGCCCGCAGATGCTGAACACCAGCTCTGCCCTGTGCCGAGCCAAGAGAGGCTACCTGGTGTTTTTAATTAAAACTCAGTCAGCTGAAAGTCATTAATATTGCCAGAGAAAGAAAAACAACCTTTACTCTGCTGGGCACGGGTAATAAAGTTTGGGGGCTTTTAACTTGCTGAGCTCCATCTGTGAAGGTGAGGAGGAAGGTTAGTGATGAGAGCGCTGCTGCTCTGTTGTGTGGGCCCCGTGGCTGCACATCCTTCCATCCTGAGCTCCACAAGCTCAATCACAGATTTTATTGCAAGATTACACTTTTTTTTTTCTCCTCCTTGGAAATTACCATTACTTACTTTCCATAATAGAAGCATGCCTATAAAAATGTAAATTTAAGGCAGGCCATCTAAATAGAGCACACTTAACTTCAGCGCACCAGGCAGGACTAATCTTGCAGACCTCTGGTAATTTAAATTCTGACAGTGTAAGAAAACTGCAATTGATATTCTGCATAATGAAACTAAACAGAGGCATCAGTATTCTGATGCTGACTAGAAAAAAGCTAAAGATACATTTATTTAGAAGTTGTATTTGTCAGTTCAGTCTTTTAGTAAAAATGCTTTATTCATATGTAAAACATACTGAGAGGGGAAAAAAAATCATCTCACTGTTAAAAATCATTATTTACCACTCTTATTTGTAATGGATTTGCCTGGGGCAAGGGGCTGTCAGTGCATACCTGCAGCTGTTCCTTATGACTACTAGGAGTATGTCTCTGAAAAGTGACTATGCAGAAATTTTCTTAAACACACACAGAAATTTTCTTCCAACACACACAGAATCTACCGGGACTTTCACCCACATTTCCCCCCTCATTCAGAATTATGGTGTCCTCCACACTGCAACCTGTAAAGATCATAATTACTAGTTTTAATAAATGTTTAAAAGGCAAGAAACATGCAAATAAATGTTAGTTCTTATACCATTCTTGCAGTGTAAACTTTTCATTACTAAGGAAAAAATATTTTTGCTCAAGTTTTGTAAAAACTGGGAGAGAAAGACGGAATGTTCAAATGTGAGGGTTTCAAGTAACAAATCCAAAACCACTGCACTAGAAGAGAGATGTGTGTCGTATTTTCTCATTCTTTATCGAGGTGATGTGGCAACAGGACAGTAGCAACATTTTGAAAGCTAGGAGGGTAATTTGGGATTGAAGAGCTCAGCTACTGGTTAGGAAACACAGATAGTCCTGCTCATGCTGCCAAATTCCTCTGGAGAAACTGGGCAACACATTTAACCTTTCTGTGCTCCAGCTCTCCCTCAGCTGAAACCAGAATGCTTCAGGTCATCAGTCTGCAAGTGCAGAGAGGTGCCTTTAGGACCATCAATCCACACCATCAGACAGAAAACAACAGAAAAGGCAGGAAAATCCAAGGAATTATATCATCAGTGGAATTTTTCAAAGAAATCTTAGAATATTTAGGCATTATCAAGCTTACAGGTATATCTACTAGAGTTCAATTTTTCTTAAGCATACATATCAAAAATCAAACAACAAATCTGAGAATAAGAGGACATGAGTTGTACTGAATTCAGTACTTAAATTTAACCACTTCAGATATACACATCCTTCTGCCCCTACAGTCTCTTCCTGTAATAGTGTGCATGTGCCTCCCCAAAATACAGACACCCTACAGTCTCAAAGCCAACACCATCTGAGTTTGCCTTTTGTTTCTGAAAGTCTGTTCTCCTTTTTTTTTTTAAGGGGGACTTCCTTCAAAATTCCTCAGACTTTTCTTATGTTAATTTATTTCTGACCCATACTGTGGATCCTTTTTTATTAGCCTTGGTGAAGAACATTCTGCATTTCTCACAGCCACAGAGATAAGGGTGCTTAGTAGAGCTGGCCAATACGGTGTGATCTAACAATCTAATTAATTTGGAATGTGTCTTACTGATTAATAAAGGCTTTTACAGAATTGGCTGCTTCATGACTTCCTCCATGCAGCAAGTTATGCAACACAGATGATCAAATATTTCTCTTAAGATATTTTAAATTTAATTTTATTATTCAAATTTGATAGTACTATCAAAGCTTTTTTTCTCATATTCAAGTTTAGTTTTATAATTAAATTCTCTATGTCTACAAGCTAAATAAACTGGGCAAGAGAAGCAGATGAAGCTTAGTACTTTTTGAAATTGGGGTATTTTGTTAGAAAACGAGAGCAGAATTGCTGGGATGCTGAGGGAACTGCTGTGACAGCAGTCAGCATGAAAATGTACAGCACGTGATTTAAATAAGCCATTACTCTTGAGGGCATATCAAAATATGCATTTGTGCATAAAATTACAAAAATGCACAGAATTAACGTCAGTGTTCTAGAGTCCTAGATTAGCCTGGGATAATATTCATACTTGCGGAGAAGCTTTCAGAAGATCCAAGTGAAGATCTCAAAAAGCTGAAGCTCAGCTCAAAATGTGAGCAGAATTTGCTCAAGCAGAGAAGTTTCAAGTCCCTCTACAAACCAAACTAATTTTCAGTATTTGTAGATTTTGCTCTAAATTAAAAGAAAACCCGTATTCAAAGTAGCTCAGGGACTGCTGTAACATACCAAGCAGATAAAATATGGATAGCTCCATTGATTTTTCTACCACTCAAGTGGAAAAACAGAAAACAAACCAGAATTTGTTTCATGGAGCAATAGTCTCCCAGCGTTCATCAAGCGGTGTTTGTACCACAGCTCTGTCTTCAGTCACAAACCTTCATTAAAAATACTCTTCTATTCCTTTTTTTACTGTGTTAACAAAAGCAGCATGGCCAGCTCACACCCAGCTTCCAGATTCATTACTCATACAAGACTAAAACCCTTAATAACAACTTTTTTTTTTTTTTAAACTTATTTTTCATCTTTTGTCGAGATCTAGTTCACAACCATGCCTTACTCTTCAAAAGTGCATTTATTAAAATATGAACATTTTATTTCAGTTGCTGGTCAGAGCCTCTCTTCCCTCCCATATCACTGCCACAAGTAAAATAGTCTCCAAGATTAGGAGGAAGTGTATTTGTTCCATATTGTTCATTTTAAACAGAAATACTTTCAGATGTCAGCTACTTATTTATTTCTAGTCCATTCAAAAGGTACTTTCCAGTGGCAAAACACAAATAAGACTTCCAAGGTACATTTAGTGTAGGATTTATACTACAAAGTGAGGCATCACCCACAGCTCCACAGGATGACAAAATGTTTGTATCACTCCTTTATTTAAAATAAATGCTCCTGAACAGAATATAGAAGAAAAGATGAGCCACAAGTAGAATTTCTCAATGGCTGTTTGAATTTCCCTGCTCCATTTCACATCTCTACTCCCCAGTAATCATCTTCAGCTGCTGCTGCTAACAGAGAGCTACTGATTCTGGAATTACTTCCTCCAATTATGGAAATTTTGTAAGTAATGAAAACCAAAATATGTCTTTAGCAATGACAGTCAAATTGTAAAATGGTTAAAGAAATCCATAATTTGCATTTCTTATTCCCCAGTACAGGCAAATCCACAAGGGAGGCCCTTAGGAAATAAATCTAGAATTATTTCCTTTTAGTTATTGAATTCCTACTTCAAGAGTTTTCATTACCATTACAAGTCAATAGTGATTTATCTGTGTAGCAAGAATAACATCAAACAAAAATACTGCAAACCATAATAGGAGTTAATATTACAAGTAATCTGGGATGGGGATGAATGCGTGAAATACACTTTTAATCTAAATATTTGTTATGTCACATGCCTGCTGAAAGCATCTGGCCCCACAAAAAAAAACCAAAACAAAACAGTGCTTTTTAGGAGTTTATGTTATTTGCTAAGGAGGTCTGGAATAGAGTTACTGTTTAGAACTAAATGAGACTTTATTCTGGTAACATCTTAAAAGTAAACATGTTGGTGATAAAACAGGAGACTGAAGCTTATGGTTTAAAAGCAAAGCTGCTCAAAACAAGTTTAAAAAAAGGAACAAAGAAATCCCTTTCTGTTCGTTTGACACTGAAGAACTGAATGGTCAAATACTTGAGTAAAGACACTCCCCCAAAAAAACACACGTGGTACACCCTACATCTGTTAGGGGTTCAGAGAAATTTGATTTCAGCTTTCCTAATTTTATTTCAGTATTAATCACAGGAGGTATTTCAAGCTGCACTTTATAAATGTAATGAAGTTTTAAAAAGGTGCAATTAGCACTGCCTCATGATTGTTTTCTTTGCACTAAAATAACAACCACGCGGATGATGAAACAGTGTCAAAGCTTTCCCTCGCTCTGAGACTGAACTGCTATCATCCTGCTACTCAAAATCCAGAGTTAGTACTCCAAAACAAAAAGGTTGTGAAACATGTTGCCCCTTAATTTTCAGTTTAATACACTGGGATCCAGCTTTGCACACATGGGACTCTGCAGTCCAGCATGGACACCAAGTACATTTTCCCACTTTTTTAGGAAATTCACCATGATGCAGAAAAGCAGTGGCCACATAAAGAGAGAGAGAGAGAGAGAGAGAGAGAGAGAGAGAGAGAGAGAGAGAGGAGAGGGAAAAAAAAAGGGAAAAAAAGGGAAAAAAGGGACATCTGGAAGTTGTCCATTACTGTCTTATCTACTCAGCAGATATAAAAGCAAACATACAGCAAACACAGAAGAGGGTGCCTGGGGCCCCTCTCAGCTCATCCCTGGGGATGGGCATCCAACGCCCTCCCCCTGACACCTGCTTTAGAGCTTGACAGTGAAAAATTGCTGTCCAGTTAAAATTCCACTGCCACAGGCTGTGCCTGTGGCCACTTTCCTGGTGCAGTTGGGTCCCCTGAGCTTTTCCCTCTCCAGGCAGAGAGGAGCTGAACAAACCCCACTCCACTCCCCAGCTGGTCCTTACACATCCTTGCTTCAGCCCCTTTTCTTGGTGCCTTTCAGCTGGGCTGCTCATTGTCTAACCTGTTTCATGGATTTTCCAGGACAGCAAACTTTCCCCTTCTCCATCAGAAATACAATCAGCTTCTTCAAATCAGCTTAACAGGCGGTTCATTATATCCAAGAAAGCCACTAAATGGGTAAATGAAGTGTCCAGGAAAGTGGCCAGGCACTGGCATAAGATGGAGCCATTATTTTCTGTTAGTAGTCTATTAGAAAATGTTCTATAGTCCTATTAGATAGTGAGGGAATGGTCCCTTGCACATTTTGCACCAGAATTCAAGCAGTGTTAGGACAATGCCCTCAGGCACAGAGTGTGATTCTTGAGGTGTCCTGTGCAGGGCCAAGAGTTGGACTCGATGATCCTTGTGGCTCCCTTCCAGCTCAGGATATTCTGTGATTCTGTGATCTGAACAACTCCCCAGGTAACTACCAGGCACAGTTTTCAGAGTTAAAAATCAAACCTTTCCACAGGCCCTTTTTAATATGCAGTGTGCACACAGTGACCCTCTTCCAGAGGCCAAGACACTCCAAAATAGCTGCAAGTTATTCCAATAAACATCCCCAGGCATATTTCATTTACTGATACTGATGTCTCCTATGCTGCCATTACCTCTTAAGGAGTTAAAGAGCCTGCTTGTCTCTCTTTAGTTAATATTAAATACACACTCAGAGCTGATCTTTTGTGATAACCAAGAACAAAATCTCATCAGCTGTGCAACATCCCCAACAGCCTGTATCAATATCCAGTTAAATTGCACCAGGGAGGAGAGGAGAATCACACTAAGAGTCAAGCAGTGCCACTTTTGCCCTGTGCCATATCCACCAGGGAATGGACATCCAGTGCCTGACTGTTGATCCTCAATACATCACACAGAAATAACAAACTCTACCTTTACTGCAATCTCCCTTTCTGCAGCAGTTCTGCAGGGGAAATACAAATATTTTCCTTGTACAGAGGAAATAAGAATATACTGAGAGCTGTGGTAAATACATGGCATGCACAGTAAATAGACAATGACAATGTAATTAACAACAGGAGATACTGGTAAAAAAGATTCTATTCTCAAGTTATGTGTGTTGAAAGATCAATTCTATTTTTGAGCTTCCACCAGGAGAAAATTCAAAACTCAAATACCATGAACTAATGAAGTGTATTTAGAAGTATATCCAAGAGAAATTTTAGATGGGGCTTTTTCCTCCTTTATAAGAAGTGTTTCCTACGGCTTTTATTAGCAATAAATGAATTTTCCAGTTCCTTGGGAAAAATAAAGCCCCTGGCAGAGACTTTATTTTGGATTATAATTTTTTTTTCAGATAAAGGTTAAAAACAAAGTAATTTTTTACCATTATTTTACCAAAGAACTACAGCTCAAATGCTCACGTTAAGGTATCCAACGTCAAAAAGCCTTCCTTAGAGGCCACAAATTTAAGAGGAAGAAAATAATCGCAAGTTAAATATTCAACTAGAATTTTTTATTCCTGTAAAGTTATTACACTGCTGAATATTGATAAAGCTGCAGTTTTATTTTAAAATTTTAGTTTTCCTGAAGAAGTTGTAATAGCAATAGTAATTAAAGTGTAATTAGTGCTGAAGCAACACGCTCATGCAGCATTTTGTTTCTTAACATTCCAGCTCTTTCTGCAGAATTGTTTTCACTTTACTGAGGTACCTGCACATTTAGAATGGACACATATAAGAAATAATTAACAATAAGTGCTGCCTTAGAGGTCTATTTTAATTTAATTTAAAATCTAAGTATATAGTCAAGACAGGCCAGTGTTTAAAAAAGTCCTTCATGATCATTCTCCTTTTACATTATACTCCACTCTTTTCTTACTACTAGGTTTTTTTAAGCTCTTTTGAACATTAAATGACATAATTAGTAAAATACTTCTCTGGAATAAAAAACCCCAAGAAATTTCGAAGTACATGTTGGCTTATTTGGGAGAAACAAAGTTATAATAGAACACAACACCACAGAAAGCCAAGCCATATTTTAAAGACAACCAGAAAGCTCCACCCCACATATCATCCTAATAGACCAAATAGATATGTTTAATAGAAATACAAAGGAGCTGAAAAACATTTAAAGAGGCGTATTTGTGGTAACAGAACAACACCAGAGTTTGACCTCAGAGATTCCTTTCCTCTCCAGGAAATCTTTGAGAATGAAATACAGGCAGGTTTAAAGCAATACACAAATGCAACTCTCCTGAATAGATATGGAATCTTTTCTATTTTTTTTATGCTCAACCATTTTTTATCTCAACATTTCTCTTTAAGAAGTTGATCTCTTTACAAACAGCCCCATTGAAGACAACTCCAATGACATAAAGTCCTAAAAGAGCCACCCCTTTGCAGCAACACCTCAGACCCTAGCACAGAATTTCGTAACTCCTCAGCACATAAAAGATGCTTTGATATTGTTTTGGGCCCCTCTTCCCTAATTTATTACTTGTTTTCCACAGCAGTCTCCCAAAGGAGCTCAACAGTTCTTCAGGTATCTTTAGAAGTCATTATGCATACTTAACTGCTAATTATAGGCATTAAATAGATGCACCAAATCAAACGGTTAATGAACAATATGACAAGAAAACTACACAAAAAGGTTTGAATCCCTTAAGGAATTACCCATCTTCTAAGCCCCACAGCTGCCCTGATATTCTCGATATTGATCATTTGCAGACAAAACAACAGAAAAGCAAATTAAAGTTTATTGGGTGGTAAGAAACTGACATTGTGAATCGATGAATCACTCTGTTGCATTTAATCCCAATTGATTTGAGTAGTTCAGTACATCTTCCAAGCCTGTCTTATGTCATACTGTAAAGTGTAAGGCAAATGGAAATTTATTAAGCTATGAATCCTTTATTACTTAAACTCAGTAAGCCCTAAATGGCTCATCCATAAACGGCAGCTCAAGTGTTCCATGTTTAAATTTTTTAACACAACAGGAAGCTTTGGCAGGATTGACACGGTGGTCTTGGGGCAGCCTGATGTTCTCTGGTGAATGGATCTGAACATTAAACTGCAGCTTAGAGCCCAAGGCAGTGGGGAAACAACTCAACAGAGACTCAGTGCTGGAGTTTTGGGAAGTCACAGCCACCAGAGCATGCAGCCCTCATTGAAACTGGTGACAACTGGTAACAGGAATTGGTGCCACAGAAATCCTCATCCCAATCATTAACAAATGGAAAGGTGAAATCCTGATTATTAGAGTAGCTGACGAGGTTTTGCAGATAAAAGTGATTTGAGAAGCTGACAACACAGAAATTTTTCAAGAGGTGGTAAGAGAGCATCAAAACCCTCACCAGGAGCATTTACATGGCTGCAGATGACCAGCAAGGGCCATTGTTATTTAGCTGCTGGACAGAGAAGATTTAGCTCTTGCTAAACACAGAAATGCAACAAGTCAATTTTAACACTGGTTGCATTTCGGGGTCCAGTTCTAAATGAGTTTTCATATTTAGAATGTCTAAACAATACTGAAGTCCAACACAGAGTAAATTAATACCTAGATACACTAGCATTGTAATTCTGCAGTAAAATACTATAAAACCCTCTGTGGAGAAGTATCCTGGACAGCACATTTGGGTAGAAAATAAAAAATGCTGAACACTTTCAACTTCACAAGGATAGAGTCACAGTACCAATACTGAGTGCATGTTTGTCAACAAAAAAGTCTAAAGTACTGACTAGAAAGTTTTAAACTCAACGCTGAGCCAATTTTCACTGTCGGAAATACCTAGGAAGTGATTTATTTTCTTATTAGTCTGGTATTAAATCCATCTGTTGATGTTTATTTGAAATACAAGTTATGTTTGTGTAATAGGATGCAGCTCTCTAAAATTCTAGATGAAATAACACATCCTCACACCAACAGAGTAAATGCAAATTTTGTCATAACTTCAACAGAAATTTGCCCCAAAATGTGCTTTTTAGATTGGACTTGTTCAGACTTCATATAAACACACCTAAAATGGACAAGATGTGTAATTCCAGACCAGAAAGTAGATGAAGGGTGATTCCTTCAAGCAATCCTTCAGGGGATTCATAAGCATTTGCCTATTTTACCAACAAAACCAGTCTCTTCTGATTATTCTGGCAGTGCATCCCAGAGTCAAGTAATTTGGGAATATCTATTAATAGAATTATTGAGAATCCAATGGTGTTCAAGAGTCAATAATTCACACTATTGAATACAGAGTCCCCTTGAACACTACAGGTCTTCAAAACTTAGAAGAGTTTTGGAGGTTTTGTGCCTCACCCAATTTCTTTAAGCTTTTGCTTTAACCTTAAGAAAGTCTCCCAAACTCTTATGCATGCAGACTAAATAGAATAATAAATGAATGATTCTAAATATTATTCTATAATATTCTAAATATTATTCTAAATATCTATTATTCTAAAGAGAATAATAAATGGCTACTCACATTTCAAATAAAAAAAGTGTTGATATAAAAAAAATATTTCAGTATCATTCATTGTGCTAAATGCCATTACAACACATAGAAGTCATCCAGAGGGACATAAAAATCAAATTGTATTTCTAAGAACACAAGATCCCTACTTGAACTGAAAGAAAAGTTGAAACACAGGCAAAGGTAGATAACTCTGACGTCATTTTACCCTACAACTGTATAAGGAAAAGTTTTTTATTTCAGGCTTTTTTATTTTTTGGTGCCTTCAGGGTTCACACAGAAACATGTCTCATAATTATCAGGGCATTGCCAGAAGGAACTATTGGGACTGTATGTGTTAAAATAAGGACAGAAAGAGGACATAAAAATTCATAACCAAAAAAGTCACTTTCAGAAAATATTATTCAATTCAAACCTGCTTATTTAGGTTGATTCTGACAAAACTGAATTAGAAGAACATGAAGAATAATTTTAATTTGAAAATGCTGTTTCCATTATGGAAAATTACATTAATATGCAGGATCACTTAAATATTTAAAACACATAAATGCAAAGAGTTTTTCACTACATATTTCTGGAAACTTTTCATTATGTGAAAATATTCATTGCTTGGTCTTTTTATCCTTTATAGGCTTTTAATATGCTTGGTAGCTCAACTATTCAAATTTCCCTTAGGTTTTAAATTCTAGTTTCTACACATCTCTACTGACACACTTCAGGACTGGAGTGTCATTTAGATTAGCTGCATTATTTTCTGCCAATTATCCACATATTACTTATTCACTTGAGTTATCCAGGTGTTCTAATGATATATAAAAATTTTTACACTCATTTCTGCACATTACTTTTCAGTTGTCACCATGACAAATAACTCTATCTCTACCCCTGTCAGAGCTTTTTAGTCAGTAAATCACAAAGCAAACAGCAGTTACCACTGCTTTAGAAATTCATTACTTCTTTGCAAAGAATCACCTTGTTGAAACTCTGTTTACAAAACAGGACTGATTTTCCCAATTTCCCCAAACAGGTTTCTTCAGGATGGTGGAAACACAACTTTTGATGGGACTTTAAAAACCAAAACATGTCCAAATTTTTCAAGTATTCTGAAGCTCAGACAGTTTCCAGAAAATAAAAGAACCTACATGAAATGCTTTGTTGAAGCCAATTTAATGAGTGTTTTCCTTCATATATAAATAATTAAAAGCGTAAGATTTAATTTTTCATTCTAGTACCCAATCCCACACCTGTGAGGGCTCCTCAATGTGCCCATCTCAGGTCTTCCACACCCAAAACTCAGCATTTCTACCCCTTCCTTCTCTCAAAACAGTTAACCTTGTACAGAGAATATTTTAACAATGCATTGCTGGAATGTACTCATTCACAAGAGAGAAGGAGGCATCTGCAGGAAATTTTTTGAGGGGTGGGAGGTGTGCAGAGGTGCTTTCACAAAGCTTTTTTGTACATTAAAATCTACCAACATGGCTTGGCAGGAGGGAGTTGCACAAGAACACTGCAAACAGCCAGAAGAACTAGGTAGAACAGTGTGGCTTTACTGAATTTACTGCTGAACTTCTTACTCCAGCTAAAAGCCTTTTGACAATAGCTAAGGAAAAACAAATTACACAGGCAAAACATTTTCAGAAGGCACGAATTATAGAGGGATATTCACATCATTTCAGGAACTTCAGCTGCAGAGGTGTTGCCTGCTTGTATTCACACACAACAAATGAACTCCTCCTACCTGAACTTCACAGTCTTCCAGCCAAAGCAATTGCTTCAGGAATTCAGCCCTTCACATCCAAAAAATGGGTTTTTTTAGCTCCCAGTCACTAAGTGACTGAGAAAAAAAATATTTTCTGGGAAGGCAGGATAGGAATATTTTGCCAGAACTGGATTGTAAACTCTATGAAACAAGGACTGTTTTACCCAAAGGACACCATTTAGCCACTGGAATAGGAGGAGATTCACCCATGTTAAACAGTTTTGGTAATTATTTGAAATAAAAAATCCATAGGAGTAACAGTGAAACAATGAAGCCAAGTATGTCAGCAAAGATGTATTATTTAATATTTTACTAATAAGATGAATAGATGGAATAAGCAAGTGGAAAAATAAAATAGCAAGTTCTGTCTAAACATCATATAAATTTTTAGATACAACATACTGTGTTATACAATTTTCTCTTTCTCTTTTGTTTAATAGAGAGAGAAAAGAGAAGAAAGAAAACCTAGGATGCCAATAACACGACTGCCATCTTAAGAGTTATTGTGGAATTAAAATTCATTTCCTAGCATGAAGTTTTGGAATTAGTGACAGGATGAGCACAGGGAAATGTGTATCATCACAGTATGAATAAGGAAAGTCCATTTATTATTTCACACACACTGTGTGCTAACTGGTCTAAATTATACATTAGGAAGTTCCACTGCATGTCTGTTAATTCTTGGGAGTAATTAGGGTGGTATTGGGTGTATGGAAGGCCACTGTGCTTGCAGGTTCTAGATACAGGGTCAGTGGAGGTTATCAAACATTTCAAATATTTACAGTTTTCACACTTCAATTCTGAAAAAGAAAAATTGAGAGAGGTTTCTAAGAGAATTTTGAGAAGGCTTGGAGTGAACACTGTTGAAAGATCAGAGTCCTCTTTCTACACCATCTCCTTAAGACTTCAGTATACTTTGCCTATCTGCCTGGATCAGAAATCCTGGCCAGTAAGTTTAACAAATGACATCTGAGTCCTGAGAAAATGCCAGAAGTTCTAAAGATACAATAACTCAGTGACTAACAATAAGATTAGCATTTCTGAATAGTAAAAAAGGATTGAGAGTTATTGATTCTCTCAGTCTAAGGCAAAGTATGATTTCCCTGTGTGAAAGTAATTCACTTCCCAACTTCTACATCCCTCCCTTTACCAACAAAAATTGTATTTCTAAGTGCAGACAGTGCTGGTGATTTCAATACTCCTTCCTACACTGACAAATAAGAAAATTAATGCAGGTCCATGTCCTGAATTCAGAATGACTGCATGGTTTTATTATGTTTATTACCAAATAACTCCAGCCAAGTGGTGTGTGATTTTCATCCCTGAACTGGCAACAGGGTAAGCAAGGAAATATTTAATGTGGATATCTCCATTCAGGCACCGCTGCTCAACAGTGCCTGCTGCTTACAGTTACACAACACCTTGTTTTCACTCTTCAAGATCATCTTTTTCTGGAGTAAACAAGACAAATCAATTTGCCTGCAACTCAAATCAAAGACGGTCAACCATAAGCCAAGTGGGAAGGATGCCACAGTGTTTTTATCTTGAGATAATGGTGCATGTTATAAAAGTATGCATGAAGTAGTGGTAAAACCCCCTTTTTAGCCAGTGAAAACCAGAACTTTGTTACATGGACTCTTAATGCAGCAACTCTTAATTAAATTGGTACCCTTGATGAGTAGAACATGCTCCCTTCCCCACTGGAGAATGAAGTGCCCCCAGCCATTTCTGTTTGGTTGGTTGTTTCTTTTCTTCACGATTTACATTCAAATCGGGCAGAAATTTTAACTAACAACATCAGTGGGAAACACTCACCTCTTCCACTGAATATCTGAGCCCTAGCTTCAGCACCAATGATTAAATTAGCAAGTCAAACAAGGTAAATGTGGGAGGAGGAAACAAAGGTATTTTTGCTGCACCTTCTCTTCCAAACTGATTATGCTGATGGCCACGTATTTAGATCACTGATGTATCTGCCCGAACAATCCATCTGACATCATTTTCACAAATAAATTTTTTCACCCTTGGAAATTTTTCACAGAGCCTACTCTGCACATGTAATAAAAGAGGACAGTTGGGGTACACACTCAAACTAACATCAGTAACTTCCATACACTGGCAATTTGCCTGTACTACACACCCCTAATGCATCCTTTGTTTATTAAGATGGACAAAGCATTTCCTGCTTGCTCAGCCAAAGTTGCTGGCAAAACAGGGACATTTATTTTAACAGCCTCAAATTGAAGGGCAATCCAAAGAGAAAGGAGCAGAACAGAGCATTAATAAAGTCCATCATACTGACAGAGCTTTCTTCTCCAAGGAACACGGGATACTGGAGACAACCCTACTCTCAGAGATCTGCATCACTCAGAACTGGACAACAAAACAGGTTTTGGGTTTACCTGAATACTCATTTCACTCACTCCTTTAGTCATTAAGACAGTTCTTAGCTGGATTTTAAAAATCATCTGGATTCCTTTGAGGAAAGGAACTGGCCAGACTATGCATTATCTTGATTAACAATATTGTCATCGTTTGTGTTGAGCCACCTTATGTCTTCACTTTTGCTTTTCCTTGAGAAACTTCCTTTATTTTCTCAATCAGTCACAGGAGAAGTCACAGTTAACAAAGAATATGGTTAAAAGCAACTTTAGCTTCTTAATGCTGCATGAAGACAATCATTTATTTATTTCTGGCCAGAACAGAAAACCTTTTCCAAAAGAGAAGAAGTTATTTTCACATAACGAAATGGGCGAGCCGCGATCTTTTCCAGGCTTTTTTTTCCATTTATTTGCTTTATATTTAAGTAAATGTTGACTGCTTCAGATCTGATAAAAGCTCCTTTTAGGTGAATATGCCCAAACTACTCTCACATCTGAATTTAGGCAACCCATGTGCTGGCACACTTTCTCCTTAGTGCAGCCTTTCAATACTGAAAGAGGGCTTTAAAAAACATAGAGACAGACTTTGTAGCAGGGCATGTTGAGAAAGGACAAGAGGTAATGGTTTTAAATGAAAAGATGGTAGATACAGACTTGTTCTGAGGAGTAAATTTTTTACAGTGAAGGTATTGAAACCCTACAGAAAGATGTCCAGAGAGGCTGCAGATGCCCCATCCCTGGAACCCTTCAAGGGCAGGCTTGGACAGAGCTCTGAGCCAACAAACAGAGTTGAAGATGCCCCTGCACACTGCAGAGTGGTTGAACCAGAGGACCCTTAAAATTATTGAGTTCCTTCTGACCCAAATGACTGTGGGATTCTGTAATTCTTTACTCTTTAAATCCTCCTCCTGCTTCTATCCTAGGAGAGTCTATCTGTTGAAAATGTCACGAAAAGCAAGGTAAACAACAGATTCACAGTTACCCAAACCTGAACACTATTTTTTGACAAGGGAGGAAGGTAGTTATTAAATTGTTTTTTATCTCTCAGATGCTCCCACTAAGAACTCTCCCAGGCAGACACCAAATGAATAGTTTCTATCCTGGACAGCTGCTCTTTTGATCATATACTCATTCCTAATAGTTCATTAACAGGAATAAAACTGTGGCCACATCAGTCTGCTGCAATTTCAGCACTGACAGGGTTATGCCATTAATTTCCATCCAGCTTTGTAAGTCTGGGCTGTGTTCTTTGCCAGAGGATCAGCATCTCCTGCTAAAACACAGCTTTCAGACAATCTCCACTCTGAGTCAAGCTTGCCTGTTGATAGCAAACCTACTTTGTTTAATAAACTACCCCCACATTGTCTTCTCTGGAAGGAATTTCCATCCTCGGTCTGCATTTCCCAGTTCTGTACCAACCAAATCAAGCATCAACCAGGGTGTTAGTAAGTGTGGTGACTCTAGTTTTCAGTGGATTAAATTGCTGTAGAATCTTATATATAGAAGATAGGACAAATTAAAATGTTCTGTTTATATCTGCCTACTCAAAAAAGAGACAGACCCATACATTTATATACATTTAATGTTTAGTTTCAGTGGAAGGGCTTATACAAATGTGAGTTGCAAAATTCCTCACTGTAGGAAGCAGCACTTTGGTGCTCAGAAGTTCATCACATTTTGAACAGAGCAACTTTTCACTGCAGAGGCTCCAGACCTCAACCCATTGGGTATTTGTGCTGAAACATTTCCTATTAATTTACTTTTTCATTTAATAATGGCAGTGCAACATTGCCCATTGGCAGCGGTAACTGCTCAAGCTAAGCTCAAGGTTACTGAAGGAAAGCTACTGATATAAAGGAAAGATTGTACAGTGGAACTTATTTTTATTTAGGGCAGTTCCATTTTGTGTCTTTAGCAAGCATAAAGAAGTTAAGCCATTAAGTACATTTTATCCTGGCTACTAAACCAAAAGGAAAATTTGTCCAGATGGTATGAAAAAAATGGAAAGCTAAATTTACTTTGTGAAAAAGGGGAAAAAAATAATGGAAACTACAGGAGTCCCAATTTGCAATCTGGATCGTGCAGGCAGATATGGTCATCAAAAGTTTTTATCCTCTACTATTAAAGGGGTAACCACCAAAATATGTAACATCCACATACAGAACACAGTTCATATCATTTGTAGGAAAGTTTTAATTAAAAGTCCAATGTGATGAATTACTTGAGCTAAAAGCAGTAAGCTATCAAAAGCTGGAATAGAAATATTAAAAAGAACAGGCTAAAGGACAGAAAAGAATATAAGAAAAAAAAAGATCTAAATCCAGCCAAGGGAAGACACTTAGAGGAGCCCTACTGTACATGACAGCATTTGGGCAAGAGCAGAATATTTGAAGATAAAATAGAGTTATACTGACACATCCAGGGATTAAAAAGAACAGAAATGTGGGCAGGTAAAGAAAAAAAAAAAATCTCCATCAATGCAGCAGAAAAGACAGCTGTAGGGAAGGGGCTGCAAGCATGTAAAAGTACAGAACAGGTACACTGCCTCACTTTGACTTACATTTCAAGTAGAAAAATCAGACAAAATAATATAAAAAGAGATTAAAGAGAAACACAGGCAGGACTTCAAAAAGGCACTTTCTGAATTAAAAATACATCCAGTAGCTTTCATCTAAGATACAGAATTTGAAAAAGAAGAGAAAAAAGCCTGCATCCATTTTGCATCAAGCAGGATGATGGTTTACAGAAGGAGAAGTACAAGTCTCTGTAAATCAACACTGCAAAGCACTTTAAGGCACATTTTCCTTTTATTTATATCTCATGTAATGTTGGCAGGGTAAGAACAGAGGTGAGGGAGTGGAAAACATGTATTTTATCACTGTATTTCTGCTTGTCTATGAGAACACTGGAATTTCTGTAACGAGGGCTCTGCCCACGTTCACCATGAAAGAATATGAGGAAAGGTTTTGCCTTTTTCCATGAAACAGCATGTTTGCCAAAGCAACAGATCCCTTAAAGCTGCCATCTCTTAAAACTGCTTTATTGCCAGCAGTGCAAAAGATGGATTTCAGGAATTTTTCACTCCAGCTGCATTGTTGTTGGCTGTCACTATATCTGATCTCAGTGAAAGGACCCATCCTAATATGATGTTTTCATCAAGTATGTTTGATAACACATCTGTGGATTCAGAATGGAGAGGTCAGTCACGAGGGCAGCTCATCAGAAAAGATGGAAGAGCACAGGGTCGGGAAGGAGGTGGGATGATGGATCAGCCATGGCTGTGGGAAGGATTCCTCCACACACCTTGAAGTACCCCTGATGTCTCACAAAAGGACAAGTGCTGCTTCAAAGGCTGAAATGCTGCTTGAACTAGGTAGAGGAGTGCTGAGATTATCCCCTGAATAAATTCCCATCAAATGTGTTTCAAAAGGAAGGACTGCTCCTCACTACATTTATTAGAGGGTATAGAAGACAGTAAGCTAAAAGGCTTGAATGTTACAGATGATGCCTGAGGATAAAATCCTTGTAAAGATATATTCCAGCAAGTCAGCAGGGTTTTTATAAGGGTTTTATCTGGGACATTTTTCAGGCTTAATCCAGCAAGCATTCTTCCAGTTTTTTTGTTTAAGTCCATTATTTAAAAAAAAGGTTGTAGTTGTGCTGTTCAGCTTGGATTTGAAGGTGAACACTTTTCAAGGTATTTTATCTAAACCTGAATAAGAATCTATGAAGAAAAAGTGTTTAACTGCCTAACAGGAAGGTACTAATTGCCTCAATATACCAACAGTAACAAGGAATATACAGTTGTGTCAATCTAAAATAGCAGAAGTTGCTGGTTTTGTTATTATTTATTTAAGTATGGCACATAAAACGTATGTCCATGACTTCGTATGATCCACCACGGCACTTCCTACCACTATACACACATAAATATCAGTATTTCTGTACTGTGAGGAGAAAATTCCTGAAACAACCATTTCCCTACCCAGGTTTTCCAGTAGGAATTATCTGATAACTTTCCAATACAATCCTGGTGCATCCTTGGAATGCTTGGTGGAGGCTGTCAGAGACTGAAAATAGTTCATGCCTCAAACATTGATATAAAGTTTTGATCAGAGAAGCCTCCCTGAAGATACCTGACTGGGACTTTGGACTGAGCTAAACTGCTGAGATTAGATAAAGGGAAAAGCCTATTGTTCAATCATCTCAGTTTAAAGGAAAGGAATGTCCACAGAAGCTGAAGTCACCAGCTGTACTGAGAATCATTTCTGGCTGAGTTTGGGGTGGGGGCAGAGCACAGCTCGCAGAAGCCACGTTTACACAGCCCTCCCCCAGCTGAAGGGGGGAGGAGGATGGCGTAACCTCTGATCAGAGGCAATACACACGCATCCTCCAGTACACAAACTGGACCAGCTGTGAAGCCTCCCCAACCCCACAAGCCACATCCACGGGACTCTCACGTGAGAGGCAGCTGAGGGGAGTCACAATCTATCACAGACCCCCCAAAGTGCTCCCCAGACGCCTTGCACCACAGGAGTGCACGTGATGCAAGCAGAGTCTGCTGCTAGAGGCTGCCCCCTCCCCCAGGGGGACATGCCTGGACACTTCCACCTGGCCTGAGTGTATATTAACCCATGGCACTCTGTGCTTTTGGGGGGGACTTCCACCACCGAGACCACCCGAAGAGGACATCAGGACACCAGCGGGACCCACGGAGTGGTGATACTTCTTTGTCCCTGTCCCTCTCTGTCCCCCCCATCTTTCTCCTTACTCCCCTTTTTCTCCCTTCTTCTCTCTCTCTCTCTCATATTTACTATCAAATAAAACCCATACTATTGATTGGCATATGGTCTCGCTTGTACCTTAACTCGGGCAGAGGTATTTCTAAAGAACTTTAATAATTAGATCATAACAGAGGCCCAGTGATTCATTTAGAATGCTGTGCAGGCTATCACCTATGCTGCTTATCTTTTTATTATGATTCTAAGGATAACATGTCAGTAACCCTTTTTGTGGGGCTAAATTAAATACAGTGCTTCTGTGACTCATTTGACAGAAAGCGTGTTTTTGTGCATATTAAATACAACTTTAAAAAAGTCTGTTCTCTAAATCGAATTAACTGATCTAATTTAATCAATCTGATTTCTTTTTACTTATTATAAATAGTTTATGAAAGATTCTATGGTGATCCCTCTCTGAGACATCACAGAGTGAAAACAGCCCCTTAAATATTCTCTTCCAACAAGCTGTATTTTTGATTTCATTAGATTTGTCACAGATGTTAAGGTTGCAGAAGAAAGGAATCTTCAAGGTGTCCAAGGAGAAATTCTTGGTCATTTACATACGGCAAACTACTGGAACTATTGCTGTTTAAAGAAGAGGTTGTGATTGTTATTTGTAATTACAGCATTTGCAAGCAGATGACCATTTGTCTAACCTTCTGTAAAACATCTATTTGAAGTTAAATTCTTAATATACAACCAATCTATTGGATTTGTGGTTTTTCTGAACTGTTACGTTCTGTGCAATTATTGGTAAAAGAAATGTAACAGTCTGAGGATAAACTGTTGTGAGCTGTTGAACAGTGTAAAAAACCTTTCTGGGATACAAAGGATCATCAATATGGAATTGCACAGAAGAATACATTAAATGATTGTATCCTGAGGCGTGTGCAGACGTTCTGGATTGGATATTGATTTCTACAGATGAAGCCAAAAATTCATCTACCTAGAAAGAGGGAGAGGCAGGCCCACAATGTACTGAAATGCTAAAATATGTGTTTATTGTTTTACTTCATTTACTTTCCTGCCTTCTTTACAAATCACAGAACATATATGAAAAGAAATTCCGTATTGCACACAAACACCTGTCAGGCTCAGCATTCACCCCACTCCCACTTGTGCTGCTCTGTCACTTGGCCCTTTTTTCTTTTTCCTGCTACTTTCATCATTTTTTTATTCCTTACTGTCCAAGGCTGCCTGTGCTCCATTAAACTGTGTGCAGCCAACTTTATTGATAGCTCTGCCACCTCACATCAGCATTTCAGAGGCACTGAAATGACTTCAATTCAGCTCCTGCAATGGTATTTAAATAGTAGTGCCTCATTTGCCTTTATTGGAAAAAAATAAAGAATGTGAGACTTTAAAGTAGGAAGGAAAGAGCACCCAGAGCTTGAGGTACCCATCCTGTAAACTGTGCTTTATATCTTCTTACACACCTTTTTTTACCCTGTTTGCAGGAAAACAAGATGCAGACATCCCTTTTACACTTTTATGTACTTGAAAGAATGTGCATTCTGACAAGCTTATGCTGGGCACTATTATTCTTTATGTTCAGCCCAAAATCTCAGCATCTGAGATTAAAAAAAAAAAAATCAAAGAGCTTATTGCCATACACAGAATTAACATGTTTTTCCTCATTTTGGAAATGAAAGCATAGTCATCCTTAGCCATGTCAATATTTCTCTAGAATCTAGTTTTGTAAAAAACAAAATACCTGCATTAGGTGTTTCTTGCTATGATTTACAAATGGGCCATCTGTGCCTACGAATAATGAAACTGTCAAGGAATTGGGTACCAAGACACGGCCTCAGACTTCATTTTTCATGCTTATTGTTAAAAACCCATAAAAATACATGAAAGAGAAGCCAGCAAATTGCTAAGAAAAATTCCTTTCAACTTTCTAAGTCATTAGCTTTTCTGAAGAACTATTTGTGACTGAGTAGCTGAGCTCTCTCACTGACATGATCTGATGTGCAACTGTACCCTCCCAGCCAACACCAGACAGGCAAAATATTTTCTGTTTTTTAGGAATCAAAACAGAAGAGATGTTCCAAGTTATCAGACAAATAACTAAATAGTGTGGGTAGTTATTGGCTTGGTATTGGATTGAACACAAAGCCCTGGGTTTCTATTCTTCAGGGACAGGCAGCATGGCAATAGATAAAAATCAGTTTTTAGATAAAAATAGATAAAAGCTGCAACTTCAGTATTATCTACTATTATGTACTAAAAGCCTTAGGCCAGTAAAATCATTGATGGAAGCAAATGATCTGTACTTTTTGTCCCTAATATTTGCTGCTCCTTGCCCTGTGATTGATTACAAGTAGAATATCTGTTTATTTACAGAGATTATAGTTCTCTGCATATACTGGCCTCAAACCTACTCTATTTTTCTTGCTGACTTAAATAGGAGCAGGATTAGATCTCTGATGGAAGCTTTACTGCACAGGAAGCATTGATTTGAGAGATTAGCAATATACTGTGGTGACAAAAGATATTCGTCACCACAGCTGAGCAGAGCAGGTTACAAGAGTCTGTTGTATGTTTTCATCAGCCTCTGTCATTTTTCCCCCAAAGCAGAGTTGATTACAGAGCCTCATTTTATCAGTAAACTGGAATGGCATTAAATAAATGATTTGTCTGTGCCATGGAGCATTCCAAGGACAGGTAAGAAAGACATTTTCTTTATTTGGAAAAGTAAATGGTATCGTTAAAGGCACATTCTCCTGGTTCAGTGTAACACTGGCATGAAGAAAACTCCAATCCAGCTCTGGGGTCCCACAGTCAGGCACACACCTGGAGTGTTCTCCAGCCAGATTTAGGCATTAGATAGAAGGCTGCTGTCAGGAATTCCACTTTTCCTTTGAGAACAACTTCTGAAGAAATGCCATGGCTGGATATGGATCCACTTTTCCCAAACTGATGGGCAGGCACACTTTGTTCTAAACTGACCATATCCTGTAGCATTTTTTTCTTTAATAAACCATCAATTTTAGGAACACAGAGCCTAAACACTAACTCTCTAATTTGTATGTACATCTTTCCATCTGTGCTGTCCTGAACATAAATTCCCTTCATAATAACTAAAACCTGGTACTGAGGTCCTTTTAGAGAGCACTCTCGGAAAGACATGGAAGGGGAAAGAGCAATTTCCTTTTCCCCTCTTCCTGCTGACTTTCTCAGAAACCAGAATGGGACTGGTGCAGTCTTTGCCATGATAGTCAGAGATATTTACAGAACTGAAACACAGAAGTTGCATTTTTAAGTAAGTAGGTCCTAAACTACTATCTAAAAAAAATCGAGAGGAACAATGTTACTGGAGATGCCCAATTTTCCTGAATTTTCATAAAATTACCATGCTACAAGTCTACAGAATGGCTGAACATGTTTTACTTCACACTTACTTTACTCAGCCTGTATGTCAGATACATAAAATCCAGTTAATATCTCTGAGAGGTCTAAGGACCATGCCCTGCTTTGAGTTTTGAGCAGAATCAGTAAAATGTAACAGAAGGAACACACAAATTTGAATTAAATTTTGGGCTAATTTAATTTAATCAAGGGCTGTCCACACAAAAACAGCTTCAACTCCTTCCTTGACTCTTTTGAATCTATGTCTCAGTTTTTCTGGAAACATATAATCTTTTTTAAGCCTTTATACTGCAAACAATTACGCATTTTTGAGAATTTGCTTACAGGAATCTCTTAAATGTAGTTATTTCTATAAAACCTCCATATATTTAAATGAACTCAGGCTAAAGATTTAATTTTCTACAACTAGCCCTAGTTAATCCCCACAGAGTTCTAGATTTTGATTATAAATGTGTATTTTATGCATTTAATTGCACATGTTGAAGCTTGCATTTTTATTTACTCCCACCAAAGTATGCAAATTTGGAAGATTCTATTAAATTCCGAATAAAAATACTGTTTGGAACAATATTCCTAAAGTACTCTGCATTATCCAGTGCTTAACTAATTCCTCTAGACAAATATTTTAGTACCAATTGTGTTTTAAGGATTTGCAGTAATTGAGATTTTAAAGATTCAAAATTTGCATACTGTTTAGCTTACTGTTTAGAGGACTGCAAGTTTCCACGTTGAAACAAACTTTTATTCCATGGATAACTGAAGATTTGTGGAGTGGAGGTTATAGTTTTTATGAGATTAATTAATATAGTGGAAAAAGCAGATAAATTTTCTAGTCTGTCCCATGCAGACCAGAAGAAAAGCTGAAGTAGTCTAATGAATTAAATTCCCTCTATTTGTAAACTTTGTCTACTTTATGTCTGTGTAGCACCATCACCTTAATAACAGTGAAAAAAAATTCATTATTTTACCTGCCATTGAGTATGGGGGGGCATTGAGATTTTGGTACAACTCTTGCTGCTGCACATTAATGTTATTTTTTTTTTTCTCAACATGAAAACCACTCGTTGTGTAAAAAACCAAATCCAGAGTTAACCCTCCCTTCAATGGGATGGGAATTACAACATCAAAGGCAGCAGGAAAGCTCTGCTTAAACACACTTTAAGTTTTCACAGATCTTTGGTAATCTGCAGCCTCTGAGGAAGCTTTGTCCTTTCCTGAACTCCATTTCCCACAACTCACTACAAAGCCCAACTTGAGAAGATTTGGGTCATGTGTAAAAAACAGAAAAACTTTAAGCAAACTCGTCTTTGTGGAAGAGTACATTTCTAATAAAGCTTTTTTTCCATTTACATGTTTATCCCATTTGTCATTCTTTAACAAAGCTGGAGATTAAAAAATGGAAATAAAATGAAAGTATGAAAATAAAGCAACACACATTACATTTCTAATCTATCTATTCCACCCAAAAGAATTAAACCAGCCAAAAAATTGTTACATAGCCATGCTGGAGCACTATGTCTCATAAATTTTAATATATATTATAATTTTAAGAAGTAAGCTGAAACCTTTTTTCCTACATGGGCCAAAATACTTCCATGTTTTCCTTCTGTCAAAAATACTTGTTAAAAATTGTTTTGAAAGGACCCTGTGGAAAACAATCATATTTTACTCATGTTCATCTACTAAATATGTCTGGACTTGCAAATAATCAGATGAAGAGGGGAAATATTTATTGGAAGGAATTCAAATTAATTCAGCGCCTTTCTGTGCCAATGAGTTTCTTTTTCATTGTGAGTAGAGATGTGACTGTTGTTTGCTGTGGCTGAAGGAAATCTGAAATTCCTGTAATTTAAAGCTGTTGTGATCTCCAAGTTTCCCTCTTGACCCATTATTCCAAAACGTCTCCATCCCAATGCTCCAGTTCTGAGCATCTCCACAGGATGCTGTGGTCACTCCTGGCACCTATTTGCAGATTTTCCTTCAGTCTCCCTTGACCTCTGATGAAACCAAGTAATTGATGAGAGCTGTCTCAAAGAGTGTGCAGAACTCAGTGCATGAATGTAGGTTTCAGCTGAAATATGGGGAAAAAAAAGACTTTTGTGATCCTGTGAAATAAGAGGACTTTTCACATGCCACTGATCTAAGGGATTAAGCTACAGAGAAAAGGCTCTATTGTGGTAGATGAGATGTTTTGATTAAATTTTCCAACCTCTTGCAGCGAAACCAGGTTTCCTGTAAAATTGTCCAGAATTTTCCTGGAAAAAAGGTCCCCATGTAAATTCTCACTATAATAAATCTTGTTTCTAAAATGTCAGATTAGAAACCCGAGTGTGGGATCAGTGATTGCAGCTCTTGTGGAAAGGCAGATCATTATGTACAATGCAGTGGTGTGAGAATGGGAGAGAAAGTAAAAGCTTTACCAAGATTTAAGAGCTTAATTCCAAATGTGGGTCCACTACTGCTGACCCCGAGGTAGCTTGAATGGGATAAGCCACTTCTTTTTTATTGCATTTCCCAACTAAGATTTGATCTTATTCATGGGAAGAATTTGCCATGATATCATCAGCACTATCTTCACCTCAGCAAGCCTGAAAGGTTAAAACCTGTTTGCTTTACAGGAATATCAGGTAAGCTGAACCCTTTTGGAGTCACAGAGGAGAAATCTGTGGAAGGCAGGGGGGGAATGCATCTCCCAGGACAGCAAGCCCTGCAGCTACAGCTGCACTAAGGTTCTCCTCTTCCTGCTCTGGAGAGCTGCCTGAGAAACTCAGTAAATTAATAAAGGTAATGATAATCCCACAGAAAATCTTCCTAACTGATGCTCTAATACACAGTCAAAGCCCACAGGATAAGTATCACAGCTTCAAACTTGAGATTATGTTGCAGAAAAAAAAATCCATTTTATGAGGTTATAGAGCATAGAGAGACATTCACTCCATCTGGGATTCATTCTTGTCAGGAATTCCCTTATGTGATGCTATTTACAATCAAAATGACAAAAGAATCTTAACTTGATCAAGACAGACACACTGTGGCTCTACTCCTCAGATTCAGTCCTGTAGTGCAGGAAAAACCTTTAAGTGTCAGGTTTTATTTTTTTCTCAATGCTTGAACTTTGCATCTTTTGCTTTCCTTTTATGACAGATAATGAATACAAGCTTTATATCCAGTCATTTTGATAAGAAAACAGCCCAAACAGGTCAATGATGTTAGCTAGAAAATGTTTTACAAAGAAGGGAAAAATAAGCAACTTGTCATTTGTTAAAATGAGCTGTTTGTTCCCAAATGCTGTTGGGTCACTGGGTCAAAACATGTTTCAATCATTGTGTGTATTCATTCAGGTATCTGTTCAACTTAATGCACTACATGTCATGGCACCACATAAATTTAATAACACTTACAGTGGTAACACAAAGGCTGATAAAAAATGCTGTGCTTTCACCTATTTTTTTTTTAAGTCTGGAGGCAAAAGAATAGAGAAGAACTGACAAGAAATGTCCGTAAATGAATTAAAATGAGCTAATGTAGGCAGAAATAGTTTCCTTTTTGATGTATTAATTATAGAATCATCCAAGCTGGAAGAGACTTTGCAAAGTTGTTTGGTCACACCTCCAGCTCAAACCACGATCAACAGTGAACTTGAACTACACTGCTCCAGGTTTTGTCCAGTCAGGTCTCAAAAGCCTCCACAGATGAAGAATCTTCAGATTAACTGAAAATGAGGATTCTAGTATCTTATTTGTATGTTAATATTGGCACTATAAATGTCATATTTGACATGCAATGTATTTCTTTAATTGAAAAAAACCAGCACTTCCAAGTGTCCCACTGTATTTTGGTAAAATGAAGTTCCAGTATCCATGTTCTCAAAAGAGTAACTTTAATTAATATATAATTTTTATTTCTTGACCATAAAACTTTGAGTGGTTAATATTTATCTGCATGAGCACTCCTTGATCTCAGCCTTCTTTGCCAACAAAGCAAACTGATCAAAATTCAGTCTCCTGGTAGAAACCGTAGTAGGTAATACAGGCAACTAATTACTTCTTTGATGAAGTCACTTTCTTTCCAAAAGATAAAGTTTCTTTGGATGAGGATATAATCAAGAAAGAGAAGACGGTGTCTTTCTTCTAAAGCACCCAGCTCATCAGCATTCATCCAAAAAGAACTTTTCTGGTTTTTTCTCAAGACCCTGTTTCTAGTGCACCTGGGAATATTTTAGTCTGCTTGCTCTCATCTTTCTTACTCTGTTTTGGGATTTTTTTTTCATATTGAGGGTCTCAGGTGATGTTTCCTTTATTGATTCCCTTTTCTGCACTCCAGTAGAGTAATTTGGAATAGGCTCCTTACCCTCCAGTTCCTTACTGGTGTTTCCAGTGGAGTGTGACTGGTTTGATAAATGCTCCCAATAATTTCATGGCTTCTAATGGACTTTCTCAGGAGAACAGCAGTGGTGAGGAGCAAATTGTATTAGTAAACATGAGTCATAATAGAGAGCACAGAGATTAAAATAATCCTTCTATTCTGGTTTCTTGAGAAGATTCAACAACAAACTGATGTGGACTGGGCTGATCTTTGCACCTTTTGGAATTCTTGTGCAGGCAATAATATGCAAGACTCTTGTTAAATATGGAGAACAGAGGGGTGAGAAATGAAAGCATGGCAAAATAGCTTTTGACTTGTGGCAGAATCATGGGTAAAAAGAGGAAAGATACCCATCACACAAATTTTTGTCCTTGCCCTACAAAATGACCACAAAATCCATTATGCTTAAGCAATTTCTCAACCAGTGTATTTTGCAATAGTAACACAAAACACAGTATTTCTATCAGTTAACACAACTAAAATTGCAAGCATCAAAAATCAGACTACAATATTTAAAACTTCTGAAAAACTTAAATAAAAATTAATAAATGTTACCATAATCTTGGAAAGATCCCACACCTACAAAGAGTATCTGTTGAAAGTATGTTGGTAAACTTTTTTGTTGTTTTTTGTTGTGGTTTTTTTTTTAATCTGACCAGATAAAGAGATTTCCTTGTTCACATATGCAAACTGTCCACCTGAACAATATCTTCTACATAAAAGCAGATTATTTCTCTCCACACTTTTTGACCTACCTACATTATTACATTATTATCTGTTGACTACATAGCTTAACTGACCCCAATCCCACCTCTCCACAAAAATGAGTAATTTTTATAAATTAGATATTAAGGTTTTTCATTCAACAGATACAGATTACTTTCAAAATCATCATCTTTCTTTTCTCCCTCCTGTCTGTGCTGTCAATGAACAGATTAAATGCAAAGTTTAATCATTCTCAATTCCATTCATTGATTCAACTTTTTATGTCTCAACAGTCTAAAACAAGGAATGTTTTGTGAAAGTAAAATCCAGTTTCTCAAGATCCTGCCCTGCAAGGTACCTGCAGCCCTCTCAGCCTCTCTCTTGCAAAATTAATAGTCTTTTTTTATTGTACCACTCAGCATGGGAATATTGGCCATTTTTTTGTGTGTTAGGAGAAATAACACACAGATTTGCATTTAAAAAATTTGTTCTAATAATTTCATAATCTCTTAAATTTATCAAATGGACCAAACTTCCAAAACTGTAGCTACCTCCATTGTGCCAAAATCAATTGGAGCTCCCTGCCAAACGATCCATTTTACTGATCTGAAAGATTTCTGTTGTGCATTTTATCACCTTGTCTATCTGAAGCAATACTACACTAAACCTTTACCATCATTCTTTATTGATTTTTTGATAAAAACTGTCTCCCAAAAAGCAACTGGTCTGTCAAATTTCTATTGAAAATATACTCAGCTATTAAGCTGTGTTGAAATTAGTATTGTAGAAAAGCATCACTGTGTACTTTTCAAACCAATTACTCCACTGTAAGCTAAAATATTCTTACTGTGACTGTCTAATCTTTATTGCATCAATTTTAACAGTTGTCCTATGTCACTTTCATGCACTCTTGTATTACTTACACTGATTTAGTTGTTTTTCTGGCAATTCAGTTACATTATACATCAAATTCTTCTGAAGCACTTGGGGCATTTGGCCTGATGTGTTTTATCTGCTTTACCCATCAGCCTGAATAAAAACCAGAATCCTGATATATGACTCTATTTCCTAATAAAGTCATACATAACACCAAAAAGTAACAGCAATATATACCAAGACAAGATGACCTTGTCATTCATAACTTTAAAGAAATACTTTTATTACTTGTTGACAAGAATCTTTTACGTTATGACTGGTTTGGGATTTTTTTTTTCTCTTCAAATGATGACACCTTCAAAATCCCTGTATTGTTATTCAGTGCAGATTTCATCATTTAAACCAGAGTAGTGCCAGCCCAGTTGTCAACATCTCTGGTTCTTTATTCTCAATTCTTGAACATCTGTCCAAACCTGGCTGTTCCCAATGATTCCTGAATGAGACACGTGCAGTATTACCTGGTCAGTATGACCTGAAATGGGTGCACTGTCCCACAAAGTCCTGTTCCTTGAAGTGGTTATAATAATGAATATTTCCAGCATAGCTACCATGGAGAAAGTCTTGCTAACTCATGATCTAAACACATCTTTTCTTCCAAAAATTTCCTAGGGAACATTTCAGCATCCATTTGCTGACATCCTCTTAACACAAATGCATAGTTGTGATAAAAAAGCACTTCAGATTGCAAAAGTAGGTGCTATCATACAGTGTCAACTGTGCTAAAAAAAAAGACAAACATATCTCTTTCCAAATTGCTGCTGTTTGGAAAAGAGCACATTTGTTTTCAATATGTACTTGCATAGAGGAAAGCCAAAAATTAGGTTTCAGGGGGCCTGGTCAGCTTGGTATTGTTTTGAAAGCAGAATTAGGAGTTTTTTTAAGGGTGTGTAAAATGCTTTAAAGACACTTTATGTAGTGTACAAGTTTAAGGGTTCAATGTTATGCATGAATGTTATAAAAAACCCAAGTGCCAAATCATCTTCAAGTGACACAGTATTATAATACATACATATTTATATACAATATAAATATACATGGGCAATAAAAAACTCTCCCAGTTAGCCTAATTTTGATGATTTGGGACACTGGAGCAAATCCTCACTCAGTGTTTGATAACTGAGATCATTTCATTTCTAAGGCTGGCTGTAGTTGAGGGTATTTTACAGATGCTGGTGAAAGTTTAAATATGGAGGCTACACATTTGAATTACAAGGTATCAATATTTTCTAAAGAGGCAAGACTTCACTATTGACTCAGAAAATTCAATCCTAATACCCGCGTAATAAATGAAGCACTTTGTTACTAAATTATGCTAGACACTGTTTGTCTTTAAAGTCCATTAAACTGATGTCACCACAATTTTTTGGTTGTCCCATTTTCCAACTGACCAACTGTCAGCTCCTATTTCTGGACACGATTACAAATTCAGCCCAGAACATGGCAAAGTGAATGCAGAACAGATTGAGCACTGAGGGGAATCTGAGCAATGCAGCCAGCAGAGATGAAAATGCTGCAAGCCTGCTGACAGACTGGAAGGGAGAAGGGAGCCAAAGGAACTGAAAAATGCAGCCAGAAAACTTGTGAGACACAAAAAAGCCACACTTAGAACAATTTGGATAGAAGAGTAATTTCTAGAAGGCACCAGAGCCCAAGACATGCATGAACATAGGGAATGATTTACAGATATTTACATTAGATACCATTACTTCTATTATCAAGTCCCCAACTAATTAATTAAACAAATGCTCTCTGCATTTAACACAATATTGTAATTAAGCTGTAAATAGTCATGGTTACCTAAAACATTGTGAACATTCTGCTGGAAAATGAATTGTGTAATCTGTCTGCAATGAAAACAAGAGTAGAAATGTGGCATGTGTCCATCACTCCTTTATGCTTGCCTAATTCCTGGATTCTGACAGCAAAATTTCTTTATTAGTTTTGTGTAGTCTTATTTTTTCCCTTAGCTAGCTGAAATCTAGCAACTCTTTAACAAGATATGATATTAGATATACAAAATATACTGTTCACGCAGATGGAAGGCTAATTTCCTTGTGTTTGGAGTAGAGAAAAATGCACAATATTTCTACAAGGAACAACAAGATACCCTTCATAACTCTCAAATTAGAATCAGATTCCATTGAAATAAAATCTCACTATGCCAATTGTCTACAGGGTGCTTAAAACTAGATTGAGCTTCCTTTTTAGAGGATATGTTAACCTATCAATTCATTTAAGAAGGAAATCCCTGGTATTTAAATTTATTTTAAAACTGTATAGATATGGAAATGAATTTTCAGCTACAACTTTTTATTGAATTCCCTTGTCCTTAAAATGTTTGCCCTTCCAGCTGCACTTTAAGCAGCAACTGTTGTAGAAATCTACAGATATCTGACATAATGTTCTTGGTGCAGCCCCACTCAGGGTGAAAGGAGAGTTGGGTCCCTGGATGCAGACTGGAAAAATAAAGTGCACTAGAAGAGACAAGTCTGAAGCTAAAGATATTGGGGTTTTTTATATTAATAGCTCCCCCGTTATGGTGTGCTTCCCTCTCTGACAGAAAGTGCAGTAAGTAAATAAAAAAAGTGGCAAAATTTCGTCTCCCGTTTTCTTTAATAAATTAAAGAAGAGCTGTGGAATCCATGAATGGTAAGAACTTTACACCTGCCTTTAATTTAAGGTCCCAAAATGTACTTTACTCTTTACAAGGCTTTTTAAAATCCTAGGATTAAGAAAGTTGCTGTCTCAAATACCATGTCACTCAGCACTGGTTGTGGCATTACTTTAGACAAATTAAGGTTCTGAATAAAAGTTTTCTTCCTCTAATGCCACATTCCCAAGGGTAACGAAAGCAAACATAAATTGTATCACACAAAGCTATGAGCTTTACAGGGCTGTGTTTCCTTTTCAGTACGAACCACACAGGATCTAAATATTGCTGAATTCCACTTCCAAGGAATCCAGGGGTGATGTAATTGATGCAGAACTTGTATGGCCCTGCTCAACACTCTTTACATGCCTCTGCCATGCATCGTTCCTAAAATTTAAACAGCTTTGATGCATCAGTGCAAATGTAAACAGATCAAAAATCAGAATTAAATATTGAACTTTTGTAATGAAGTGAAGTTTAAAGAAATCAAAGCACAGGGAAAAGAAAAGTAAAAAAAAATCTAACCAAAGTAGCTGAAAAGTGTATAAAATACCCTCAAGAACTGCACAGAAACAATTTTTCACTAATCTGCAGAAATATTTTTGGCATCTTTGATATCCTTGACCTTATTCTTAAACCACAAGTTAGAAGCTAATCCATTTCCTCTTCAGTAAAATCACAGAAAAGAGACTGCTTCTTAGCAAGTGGTCTAACACTAACTGCACTTTCCTTCTACATAGCACCTACAACAGTTGTACTTAAAATTACAACTCCAAAAAAGAATTAGCAAAGAATTTTCAAATGCAACCATTTCTTTTAGCTAAGATTTAGAAGCTTTCCAAAAGCATCCCCCACATGAGTTTTAACACACAATCTTAATAATGTGTTTTTTCTTAATTTTACAAGAACACAAATTTTAAAATCCTGTTTAGTCAGCATATATAATTAATTATTTTGAACATCTATGCTGTGTATCAGCAGGATGAAGGCTAAAGCTTTATAATTATAAAATTTCATTGAAATGCTTGCTGAATATTTAAGTGCTAGGAAATTTTGAACTACAGCTCATATAAATATTAAATCATTCCTGTACTGCTCTCAAAACCTGTCCATTCTCAGTTAACATTTCTGTTGTGAAAGTTTCCATTAGCTGGTAGCAAGTGAACTAAGGCAACCAAAGTAAGGTTGGCTGTTTTTAAAGTTACTCCCAACACATCACTAGTATTTGATTTACTTCGTACAGAGAAAATACAAATAGGGATATTGAAAAGAAAAAAAAAAAAATCTTTTTTTTTAGTGGAACAGTTGAAGAGAACATTTTTCTAGGGCTGCAAGCCAAATAAGCTTTCCAGGCCTCTATTCTCTCTGTAGCATAATGCAGTTGACTATAACCATGTATTTAAGTTACTGCTGTTATTCTATTTTTGTCATTTTGTTACCAAAAACTACAATTCATTACTCTTAGTAAGTGCTCCTGTGTCTGAATTTGTCTTCACTGAAGAAGTTCTGTCATTTTCTGACTAACCTTAACTGTGTGGCCATGAAACACGTGATGAGAATTTAAAAAAGCCCTGCTGTGTACAACAGCACCACCCAAAAAGGCATAAAGATGATAGCAGTGAAAAACCTGCCTCAGTACTGTACAGAGATTCAAGCTTTACTCTCACACAAAATTAATCTCCTTGCTTGTGATTAATTTGATATCCCTTTATTTTATTGTATATTCATAACTTTAAAATACATGCAGGAAGTGACAGTACTCCAAGGGAGTCTAGAGATATAAAATTTAATAATCACAGATTATAAACGATCTCTAGCTCAGGCAACCAGGTTGTAGATTCAGGATGATTCCCATGAGGAGGGAATATTCAGATCAAAGCCACTGCAGTAACTCTTACCCTGTTATCCTGGCTCTTCTGCAGCAGTCAAAGCAGAAAATCCTTCAACCTTATGAACAGTCTTCAGTATATAAAACAAAATAATTATGAAGAACAAAACATCTTCCCTCAGGAAATTTCCTGCACTGACCCAAGTGGGAAAAAAAATTGATTGTTTTCATCTACATCAAGCACTGATTGTATACTGTGGGTAAATCAGCAAGACTTTGAGATAAAGTCAGATTTCTCATGGCACCTGAAATATATTAGAATTAGATTTTTTTACTGAGGTGGTTTGGTTAACATACTGCCATCTATTCCACAAATGACTGAAGATACACAGTGTTCTGCAGGTGAGTGCTTCTGAAAGAACTCCTCCATTGCATTTTTCATTTTTTATTTCTCTCCAAGAAATGTGTCAAATTTCATAGAAACTCAGCTTTCTTTTCCAATTATTGTTGATGTGTTTTATTTTTAGAAGCAGAGGGAAAATGCCACAGCAAAAGAGCCTTGAAAATTTAAAGCTGAGGTAGGGTACTGAAGGGACAAATTCAAACACTGGGTTTTACTGAGCAGTACATGGTATGAAGTAAATTCCAGAGTGTGCTGTAAGCTCAGAATAAGTAATTGTACAACTCAAGGGGGCCAGATCTAAGCACACACAGTCCTAGAGGAGTGTGGATCTATACGCACATCTCATGTTCATAAACAGTCATGACTGTGTATATAAAACTCAAGTGGCTGCACATTGTAGAAATAACCAGCTTTGGAGCTGACAGCTCCGAACTGCAACTGCTGAAATAGTCCTGCTATATTGCATTGTGGAGAACTGAAATTCTGTGAATTCCAGTGTTTTTGGAGGGATTCTCTTCAGAATCCTGCTCCTAAGGCTGCGTCTGTGCCAGTGCAGTGCCAGGGCTGGGCAGGGGCTCACATCTGCTTTTTTTCCTAACTGCTTCCATCTATGATTATTCTGACACAGGATGGCTACATGAAGCCAGTTCCTTACAAAATGGAAACACATTTTTAAATTTTAAGCTTCACTTCAAATAAAATTCCTACATCTGTAAAGATCAGCACGTTAAAGTGTTTTTGTAAGGTAAAGTTCCAAGCACTTCCACTACACAAGTAAATAACAACTAGGGGGAAAAAAAGGACATAAAAATAGATTGCCAAGGGAAGAACCTCATTAGTTTCTGGATTTATAGACTAAAACCTGCTCATTCCCTAGGCAGAGACTCAGGTGAGAGCAAGTATTTAAAAGAGCTTTGTGGAGAGACCCATCTTCAAAGTCAGGCCACATATCCTGCTTTATTTAATAGCTCAGACATAAATTCATTAGCCGTGCATGAAGTGCCTGTTTTGAATTTACATGTAGACATCTCATTTGCTTCTAAGTGGTTTGAAGATATTAATTTGTGCTGGCTGCACAATGCAATTTGGTGCAAAGACCTCAGAGAGCTTCTTCTCCTGGGACTGGCGTATTCACAGCAGCAAGGCTGTGCAGAAACACGGGCAGAGTTTCTGACAGCACCCAGGTCTAGGGTTTTTTTCTCTTTAGCTAACAAATTCTGCCCATACAGAGTGCCTGTTGGTGTGGATTTGGTGCTGCACCAAATTGTGGCACCAAATTTGTGAACTGGCTACACCACTTGTGGCCCAGGTGGTGGCTTTGTTGGATTTTGTCAGGGATCTCCACAGTTGTGCTCTAATGGGCAGCACAGAGCTCCCCTGAGACCTTCACCCACAGCTGAAGCTCATGGTCATGTTCACTGCCAGAAATCCAATACTGCATTACATGGACTAGCACTGCTATCAGTTATGGCAATTCCTACACTTGATTTTATCCAGAGGAATGCTAACATTTGAGCTTCCATGAGGAAGAGAACAAAACACATGAGATTTCATTACTGCTCATTAATTTTCCTTAACAGATGCAAAGCTCAGTATGGGCAGAGGGCCTCCTATCTGGAGGGCAGAAAGCCTGAACTCAAACGACTTTGGACAGTAAGAGCAGAGGAAAAGAAACTGAAACAAGAACAGCAAAAGCAAGACAAATCTTGATGCAAGCACATGGGCAGTGAAAGCAATTGCCCTTAGTTATTTTGTCATGGAATGAAAAGCTAAAGCTAATCCCCTTAGCTTCCCCACGTGGAAGTGGAATCCAAAACTAATCCTTTTACAGTAGCTATACCACATGAAATGGGGTGTTTAAACAAATCCCCTTAATCATCATGGCAAGAATCAGGGAGCTGAAGTCAATCCCCTTAGAAGCCTACAGGAAAAAGGGAACCAAAGCAATCTCCTTAGTTATGCTGGTGTTAATAATGAACTCTATCAAGCCTTTAAATATTCTGATATAAATTTATTAGTAGCATTCTTCTGACGTGCCAAGAACCAATGGGAGGATGCAGTAATACCCCTGGTACAACATTTCTACCAACTTTTTATGGCATAAAAATTCTAATGGCTCACCACTTCATGACCTGTTGGTCGTAGGCATAATGCAAGAGTATCCATTTACCCATCAGCTGAGAGAAAAACCAAAATATTTTGAGTTCCTTAAGATAATTAAGAAACTGGGAGTATTCCCTATGGCATGGAAAGCTGATGAGAAATCCTAACAGATATGGAGAGGAATCACTGAACAAGACCATATTGAGCATATCATCACATAATTTAGCTATTGTGTCTGCTAACTTAAACTTCCACATTTTTTAAACTTACTCTACAATATGCCCAGCTTTTAACACTACTAAGAAATCTAAAAGAAACATTTATCAGACTTCTTAAAAGACAGAACAAAAGGTCAGGTAGAACACCTGTGTTCTTCAAATGCTGTCCTACATCTCAACAGCACTTGTGATCTCTCACTTTATTTCTGCAAGTCATGTATTATGTTTTAAACTCCAAGGATAGGATTCTTTTGATTAAATAGAATAGCAGAGGATTATCCTCTTAAATCTGAAATACAGTTATAAATTATTATTCATAAATACATGGATTTTATACTGGGTTCCTTTCTATCTTGTTCTCCACGGAATTATGATTATCAAAAATAATTATGTTTCCTTATTAGCAGCCAAGAGACACATATACAAACTATCTATTTTCCACTTTTTGAAGTAGATTGTTAGGATTATGTGGAGAGTATCCAATTCTGCTAGGAGAGCATACATAAATACATAATCCATGTGGTAAAGGCCTCAGTACTCGCCTGGATCCCTTTGCAGGATATTAAATCATGTGTGAAAATTACCGTGTGAAGTGTCTCTTCTGAAATCTGAAGTTTACAATTCTCTGCATTTTGGACTAGCAACACTTTAAATGTTAACTCTTCTTCAGAGAAGGGTTTTCCAGCTCAAATGTTGTCCCAGAGATTTAGACATCTGGCAGAGAGAGCAAGGCAGAGAATTTCTTCAAAACCTCACTGGAGTATTTTCTTCTCACTTGGTGAGAATTCCAGTGGAGTAGAAAAACTATTTGGATACTGTATTTTCATCCTGGCAATGGTTAAAACTCCTGGTCCCCACAAACATCCTATAATCCTGTCATTTAAAGCATCATCAGAACACTAATCATTTCCTGCAATTTGCAAAGGGGACTCTGTGTGCCTAAGTATGTAAAAGAGGCTTAGAGAATGCTTCAAGCTTGATAATCTAGTTACTTCTCTGTAATTTTCAAAATTCATTCCATGTATTTAAACATCTGTAAACGGTTCAAAAGTAGAGCTGGAATGGGTTTTGGGTTGGTTTTTTTTAGCTTTCTTTTCTGTTAAGTCTAAGTAAAGGCTTCCAATACAAGGTCAGGCTACTGCAAATCCTTAAGAATATATTCTTTTGTTTTTCATTATACATAGGAGATCCTCTTTTAGAAAATAAATTATTCCTGGCACTAAGAATGATAAAAAGAAAGCAGCAGTTTGGTTAGAGTTTCCCTAAATTAGTGAGCACAGCATCTGAGTAAAAAGCAGCAAATGATTGTGAGACAGTGAAGCATCTTCTGCTGCTGCCAATTTTATCTTTTTTCTTGGAAAAAAAAGTAGTTTTGTGGCTTTGGAACAATTCAGAGAGATTTCTTTTCCGAATACTTAGATATTTATCACCTACTTTAGCATTTATGAGACCATTTCCTAAGCACACAGGAATTTCAAAGGGTATTTCCCAAGAGTTCAGTGCAGCAGTTCTGAAGTCCTTGAAAATACAATGGTTGAGATAAAGGGACGTTCAGTATGCACCTGGTATTTCCATAAATATTGCTTTTCTTCCACTTCTGTTCTGCCTTTTCCTTGATTTTTTACTGAAGGCAACATTCAGTTTGGCATTCTTTCTTGCTCCATGTGTGTGCACAGGGAAGGCAGGGTTATAACAGAAAATATTTTATTTAATTTGGAATATACATATCAGTGAATTTTTTTAAATTTCAGAATATTTGCAAGACAGAAACAAAAAAATTCTGGAATCTAACACTGCTGAAAATATGATATTTAAATAAATCATTCTTCCTCCTACAACCCTCCTTCTCCAAATACAGTTCTTTCTCTACAAAAAAAGAGAAAAAAGGCAAGAATGTGTTAATTTTCACTAAATTATACTTTCTTTTCCCCCCCTTTTCTCCCTGCCCTTTTTCTTAAGCCAAAATATTGTAAAATTCGGAATGCAAGAGATCAATGTGCAGCCTACACAGACTTAGAAACTATTTTTTGTGCACTGAATGCATCAATGTGCAACCCATGCATGGTACTCTTACTTATTTTCATTTCCAACTCGTGTCTTTTTTTAAAACAATACAGAATTAGCATTCATTCTGTAGGATTTCACAACTGAAAAAGTTAAATGTTTACTGTGCTCTGTTGGTTAGAATGGTTCTCACACCTGCAATGAGAAACTTAACAGGAACTATAAATACTGCTCTAGCCACTCTTTGCCCTCTTTTGCTATGTATTATATAATATACATTGAAAAATAGTCAATATGTACAACAAATTTTGCCTTTACTAGGAATATATATGTACACAAGACTATTTAAATTAAACAGGAATGGAAAATTAATGCAAAAAGTATAGGCAGCATTACTACCATAAAATTCAGATTTATCACACAACACACTAAAAACACAATAAATTGCATTTGGTTGAGCAGTTCTGAGACTTCTAATGCTGTACTATTACAGATTATATATGGGCTGTAACTACATTGCTGCTCTGTACTGGAGCATACAAATTTGTTTATAATCCTCCTCCGTTTTATCTTCTTCCCTATAAGTGGTTTGTAGGGTTTATTTTGGTTTTGTTTGTTTGGGTTTTTTTTTTTTTTTGGTGGGCTTTTTGTGGGTTTTATTTTGTTTTTACAACAAATGATATGTCATTATTTAGGCCAGCAATGGTTTAGATCTGTGAGTGCACAGTGGCAAGCACCAGTGGGCCCAAACTGTGTTTGCAATATCCAAGAAGAACATGACTGTGTATTTTGGTCAAGCCTCCATGGAATCTACAGGGAATGTACAAAAAACCTGAGGGTGACGAATACTTTCTCACCGCAGTGCCCAGCACATTTTGTGAATTTACCTGTTTCTGACAGACTCTGCATCCATCTGGCAGATTCTCAAATTCCCAGCATAGCCACAGCTAATTCTGTGGCCCCAGGGCTTTCCAAGCAAATTAAGATTTTGCCATTTTACCAGGAAATAATAAAGGCAAAACCAAAAAATTTGCACATGCACCAGCCTACCTAGACTTTGGCAGTTCCTGGGACGTAACAGTTTTCAAGAAAAGCTTTTATTTTCTAAGAGATGCTCCTAAAAGAAATGTGGAAACTGGACTCCCACAAGCAACTCATCTGATATTAGCAACTGCAACTTCTTTAGAAAAGCTTTCCTAGACATTTAACTAGATCATGGATATATCTAATTGTTTAATCTCTGCAGATGGAAATTAATCTCAAAAAATTTACCCCTTGACTTAACCTTTTTCCTCAAATAATGACTTGACTGTCAAAAAGGATTCTAAATACGGCATTGCAGAGGATGGTATCTGATTATGCCCAAATTACAGCTCAAATACGTGACTTCCAATATTTTTTTCTTAATGTCATCTCTGTAAATTCCCCATATTGTGTGAAAATCTGATTAGCTTCCTTCCCTTCCCTTCATCCCTGTTAAATGTTCTGACAGCTAAATCCCTACCTTCTATTAAAGTTCTTATTAAAACCACAGCCTCTGTAACACCTCTGAAATCCTGCTGGTGAGCTTTCACAGATGTAACTACACATCTTCACCACAGCTCAACAGCTGTATTTGAGGGAAGAACTTAAGACTTTCGGATGCTTTTTTTTTTTTTTCCCTCAAAAGATGTTCCCAGTTCTTAGTTAAAACTTTGCTTCTTGCTACTTCTCCAACACCTCCCAGATGCAGTTCTCTGTTCCACAGCCTGTTCAGAGTGTGCCCAGGTGGCCAAGGGGGCCAGTGGCATCCTGGCCTGGAGCAGGAATGGCATGGCCAGCAGCAGCAGGGATTGTCCCTCTGTGCTTGGCACTTGTGAGGCCATAACTCAAATCCTGTGCCCAGTTTTGGGCCCCTAAGGAGAAGGACACTGAGGAGCTGGAACATATCCAGAGAAGAGTATGAAGTGTTCAGCCTAGAGAAAAGGAAGTTCAGGAAGGTTCTTCTCACTCTACAACTTCCTGAAAGGAGAGTGTAGCCAGGTGGGGCTCAGCCTCTTCTCCCAGGGAACGAGTGGCAGGATGACAGAACACTGCCTAAAGCTGCACCAAGGGAGGTTTAGATTGGATATTAGGATTTTTTTTTTGTTTGTGGAAGAGATTACCAAGCATTGGAACAGGCTGTCCAGGGATGCAGTTGAGTCCCCAGCCCTGGAGATACGTGAAGATGTCGATGTGGCACTTATGGTCATGGCCTAGGGGTGGACTTGGCAGAGTTAATTTGCTGTCAGACTCAGTAACCTGAATCATTTCCAACCCAAATCATTCTGTGATTTGCTTGGAAGAACAGTGAAATGCCTTCAGACAGAAGTCTTTTTATAGTATTGCTGTTTTTTCCTGATAACTTTCACACAACTTGAATTTTAATTATGTTTACTGTGTCTGTCTGGGACACAGTTAATTTCTTTCCAGCTGCCCTTTGGTGCTGTGTTTATACTGGTGACCAAAACGGTGCTGAGAACACACCATTGTTCTATTTAGGAAATAAGTATTAAGTACATAAACTTCCTTATGTTTATAAATACAGTTCAAAGACAGTCCACTTAAGAAAATGAGTAGCTAAAAATGTTAAGTATTGTATAAGAATGTTCTGAGATACATTCCCCCAATCACCTTCTGAGATTTACATTAAAAGATAAAGGGGAAGATGGAGTGAAAGAAATGTTTTCAGGTTGGCACAGGAAAACCTCAGTGCCATCTGTGACAAAAAGTACCAAGGCACTCAAAACTCTGTTACCATAAACTACAGAAATGTCTCCTAATTAGCTAAGAAGCAGCTAAAAAATAAATAGTTGAGTGATGCATTTACTGTAAAACAATTATTTTAACAGAGAGGATAAAATAATCAGTCTGGTAGGGAAAATAAATCAGTACTTTGACAAGATTAGTCCCAAAAAAATCCTAACACAAAAAGAACAGTAATACTGTATATTAGTGACAATTATTTTAAAAATTTAAAATCCCCTATAGAAAGAAGATATTCAAGCCAGAATTATTTCCCTGGATAAATCAACAGGAAAACTACCAACTGACAGGTAAACTGTTCAAATAATTGTGAAAACTAAAATATTTTCATCACTCACAGAGTTGTCAAATAATTTGGAGGACTTCTAGTAGGTTCTTTACTGATGAGGGGAAGGGAAGGCTGGTGGGGACTTCACAGCACCTTCCAGTGCCTTAAGGGGGCCATGAGAGAACTGGAAAGGGATGTTCACAAGGGCATGAAGTGATATCACAAGGCTTTAAACTGGAAGAGAGGAGGTTGAGATTGGACATTAGGAAGGAATTCTTCCCTGTGAGGGTGGTGAGGCCCTGACACAGGGTGCCCAGAGAAGCTGTAGCTGCCCCTGGATCCCTGGAAGTGTTCAGGGACAGACTGGATGGTTTAAAGTTTGAGCAATGTGGTCCTGTGGCATCCTGCCCATGGCAGGGAGTTGAAACTGGACAATCTTCGAGCTTCATCCCCACCCAAACCATTTTATGGCAGAAATTTACCAGGACTGGATAGGCCCTTATGGCCCTTATAGTCCCCAAAACACAGCTTTTGAGCAAACTTTGCTCACAGAATTGTGTTGCACTGATTAATGCAACGGGAAATAAATAATATGTTTTAAAAAGTTACATTGAAGACAAAAGGAAAAAAATCCCACCAACTAGAGTTGAATAAGGTATGTTATTTTATGAGTATTACTGCTAACCTGTAAAGGAAGGTTGTGGATCATGGCATTTCAGTTGGACTTTCAGGATTTTTTCCTTCCTTTCCTAATTTCTCACTGTGTCCCCAAGGTCAGCAAACTGATTTTGGCTGGAATGCACTTGAGCAGATTGCCCACTAGCTCCCATTCACATCCTCTTCTGAAACATGTGAACTTGTGCCTTGCCATTTTTTGTACCAATCAAAAAAAAAACCCAACCCTGTTCTGTATTTTCAAGGTTATGGAGTGACAGTTTGGTTAGTGAAGATCTCCTTTCATTCCATAGTCGTTGCTTTTTCATAAATCAATCAGTCCTTTTGAACTATAGAACAGAGGAAGTATCAGATGTGTCCATTATTAAGGTAGAAATTTTAGACAGCCCATCACTAAGAAGCTAAATTGGAATTCAGTCAACAAAAGTTGATGCTATTGACCTCAGAGATATGAATGTTTTATGCTGCATTTTTGTAGCTCTAAGCACTAAATTTATTACCTGTTCAAAATACAAGGAAAAAAAATCTGACATGCAAATCAAGAAAACACATTTGTAAGAAAAAACTATTGCATTCTCACACTTCAGGAAGGATGCACAAGTAACTGGGAAGAAAATTAAAAAACAAAACCACATATTATACTCCCAAGCCATGGGTAACAGTCATCTTTGCAGCTCAATGATGACCAACACTGCTAAAAGCTTACAAACCTTATGTCATTAATCTCCTATAAATAAAAAGTCTGGAAGGTGAAGGTTAAGGTTCTGCAAGTTCCAAAAGAACCTCCTGATTTTTTTATCCCACTTCACCCTGGCCTGATAGTTTAAAATCTCTGAGGCTTACTCAGTATTACCCAAATCCCAAGCATTATTATTTCAATTGCTCTTTAATTTAATGAAAACATTCCTTGTGACTGAGTATGCCAGTAAATTAATGACTTCTGCTAATGTCACAGTCTCAAGAAAACCCATCATCCCATCCTCCTAACATCAAAAATGTTCAGCAGAGCAGTAACCATATGTCAATGACATTTTTCTTACACACATAAACACTACACAGGCAAGAAAAGGTTTGATTAAAGTTACACATTAGATTTGCATAGTAGCTGAACAAAAACATCTTTCAAAAAACACCAACAATTCCAAATCTGTCACTGTCCTCCAGGAAACAAGAAAATCCTAATGCACCCATCATGGGAGAGGACTGATTCTTATCTCTGCAGTCATAATCTCAATCACACCAGTAATTTTGCCATATTCTGGATTGTATTAGCACAGATGAGTAACTCAGATATGTGTGTATTTATGTGGACATAAACCACCACCCCTGGAAGTGTTCAAAGTGTGTGAATGTGGCATTTGGGGACGTGGTGAACACGGTGGTGTTGGGTTAACAGCTGCACTCAGTGATCTGAAAGGTCTTTGCCAACAAAAATAATTCTATGATTTTACGCTACAACCACTTTTCTCCCCCATTTTTACTCCAGCTCCTTTTTATATTTTCTTTCAAACCACTTTGTACATTTTTGGGAAATATTTTTAGTAATTGAATCCCAGGTTCTTACTGAAATGTAAATTCTTTGTATTTTAGTAAGTGCTGCCAGTTCTTAATACACAGCAGAGGGCCTAAGACACCCAAAAGCCTCAAGAGGCTGCAAAATTATTGTTTACAGATGTATGACCAACCAAAATATATAAAATAGCTACGTTTTAAATCAACCTGGAGTGCACATATTTCTGTGCTTGTATTCTATGGTTATTTTGGAGTACTTAAAGCTTTTAGGCATTTAAAAAATAACTGCAATTATATCTTGTGCGCTTTCCAAATTTACTGTGCACTTCCACAGAGCTCATCCCAGTGCTCAAGCAAAACATTCCTCACTGGATTTTCTCACCATGGTAGATGACAGTCCTTACTTTTTGCTAGAGCAAAAGTTCCTTGATTCATTCCTCATTGTAGTGTATGACAGTGTTTACTTTGTCTGGGATTTTTAAAGGAAATAAAACTTTCAGAATTATAACTGAGGCTGCATGAGACTGCATACAGAGCATAAAACACAGAAGTATCTGTGCTAGATGGAAATTATGTCTAGGAATACAAAGAAAAAGAGCAATCCATAAAGTTGAAAACAGGTTGAGATTAAGAAATGTCATATTGCTTGAAATCCCTGAAGGCAAAGACACAGAAGGCATTTTATAGAAATGGATTATTAAGGTGCTGAGGGTAGACAATTTCTGCTTCCTTCTGGAACAGATCATGGCAAATAAAAAGACTGAAAATGGAACAAGATGTTTCTCTCAGAAAAACAGTATTTTCTGAGCTCATTTCAGAGAAGCAAGTAATTATACACCTCATACACAAGAATCAAGAGGTAATGCAAGCTAATATAAAAATAAGTGATCTACAGTATGTACAGAAGAACTCCAACTTGATACAAAACCTTTAAATGTTCCAGAACAGTACATCTGACTTTAAAAGGGAAACTCCAAGTGCTCCTGATGCTCTGTGACATGCATTAGCTGGGTGGAAAGAAAAAAACAGGTTCTGAAAGTGTAGCCACTGGCAAAGCACTGATGGTTGAACTTCAGAGAGTAAAAATGCTGCTCTTCCCCATGCTCACTGTCCCCAAGGATAACAGACACTATTAATGTTTTCATTTTTCATCTGATACAATATTATCAGATGCTGAAGTCCGTACTGATTCTCACTTAAACCATAAAACTTTTGTTCCAATTTGCAAAACTGAAAATTATTTTTCCTTTTATTTTGCAAAAAAAAAGTCACCATAACACATTCCCCCAGCGCAGGAAATTTTAATATGAAACTTTATGATGTGTAACAGTTAGAATTGGATTTAAAGTAAGATAGATACTTAGTACTCAGAAAAGCAAGAGATAATAATAATGTGTACTCATGCCATTGTTATTCCTACTTATAACACAGGCAGCTCCAGTCCCAAAAACATCTAAAATATTTCAGACAAGTCTACATTGCAAGAATATCCACCCAGGCATAAAAGCCATTCTCTTCTGGTGTGTCACAATGCCAAAGTCCAGACCAAAAAATCAAAATGGTGAGAGACTTACCCCATTTAAAGGAAAGGTTTTCCATCCTAGTTCTCCGAGGGCAGTTGTAGTATCAAGCAACACAACTGAAAATGGAAAAAGAAATGGTGTTTGTGGTATTGCTTGGAGTAGACACAGCAAAGTATTAAAACAGTATGGACTGAACTTGCCATGGTAGCCAGGTATATTTGGTTAGCATTTCTTTGGCTTTCATTTCTTACTTAAAATGTCTCAAAACTCATAAAAACCCCTAAATATTTTGCAGAAATCATTGCCATATCACAATACACTACTGATATTTAACCATTAAAAATAAACCTGTACATTCCTGCAATCCCTTGCCTGGAAAGTCTACAGCATTAAAGCTAATGAAACAAATAGTTTTAAAAGTAAGATTTTTTTATAAAACCATAAACTTCCCAGAATTAAAGTTACACAATTTACTAATTGAGAGCACAGAAAGACACACAACTTCAGTTTCTCTCTTAGCTGTAGTATCACAGAGTTGCAAGCTGCTGCAACTCAGAATATCACTTCTGTCATATTCATGTTGGTTTTTGATCTAGGATAAGATGTGCATTATTGTTCTTGTATATTACAAAATGTTTCTGCATTATTTTAATGTTAAATTACATGAGCTTGATTTTCCACTTCCATTCACTGAAGATAAAAAAAATATTTAGCACATGAGATATTTTACCCATGGGTACTACTGCCCTCTAATGGAATTGTTTCATCCGACCCTCTAACTTCAGAAATCTAAATTAGGATTTAAACACAAAATGAAGTATTATAGAAGGCAGTTTATTTTAACTATTGAGTTGGTGTGTTTTGACTGCTGAGTTCCTCCTTACAGCCCACTAATTCCAGTTCTTCTCTGAATGGTTAAACGATGGAGAAAAATAATTAATCAATTAGCTTGGAGCATGACCCCACTACCCGTACATTTGTGGGGTTTATATTGCTGAGCCCTATCTTCCACCTCTGGTCTGTCCAAATAACAGCTATCTATAATGTGTTTCTATACAGCAGCACAGCAGCAGCAGAAGCCAGGCCATGTTTTTCTGCCTTACGGAAAAGGCACCTTGGCATGGACACTGAACTTGGCAGATTTTATTAGAGAGAACCTGACCCAGCATCTCCCCTTCTCTTTTGTATTAGTGACAGTCAGAGCTCCTCTGCGTTTCAATGGATGGTGACTTTTAACCTGAAACTGAAGTTTTCTGCCTCATCAACAGACTTACAGGCAAGTACAAAGCTCAGCATAAACCACATAAAAGCTTAATGGTTTATGTGAAGAAATAATTGCATTTTAAAAATATATTCAGCAAAGGGGAGTATTCTGCCCTGTGCTTCTTCACCACTTCACTATATGAAGTTTTGTAAAGAATTTGAGCATAAATTAACCATTTTTTATAATGCCTAGTTTAAAAAAAAAAAAACACACTATCTTCATTCAGACTATTGCTGTCTTCTGAAAAGCTGTGAATTACAGCTGTCATAGTATTTTCTATTTGTGTCAGGCTACCATGCTCTTGTTGAAAAGTCAAGAAAAGCATCTTCTCACTTAATCTGTGATAGAGCAGTTTCCTGTGTAAACTTTCAAGTTATAATCTACTGGTGATCTGCTGCCTCCAAAAAAATTAAGGAAGTGGCTTTAGGTATTTCTTTTTCATAGAAGACCAACTGCTCAGCAGGTTTCTGGGAATATTTCAGTTCATCTGAGGTGTTTGTCTTCTCTCCATCTCTCCCCCTCTCTTCCCTCCCCCCAGAAAACATGGACTGTTTGTTATGCACTTGGTTTTCAGCTGAGTTTCAAGTTATATCTTGCTCTATGTCAAGTGCTATTCCTATGGATCTGCAGGCACACAAATGAATTTTTTAAACCCAACAGCATCTGGGTTTAAAGTGCCATTTCAGTTTTACAGTTTTTGTGGTATCAAGACTGCAATTTAATAAATATCATCTAGGTATTCAAAATTAATACTTCTGTGGAACAAGACCCAAAATACAGGAACTAATTCATTTCTGCAGTGGAGCCTGAATTAATTAATGCCTTGCCTGAATTAATCAAGTACTACTTGAAGGCTCAAAGCTATACATTAAAAAAATTAAAAACTAGAGTAAATTCATCTCTGAAAGTATATTAAGTTTAGATATAGTTGAGGCATGATCTAATAATACACATTTACCAATTGATCCCCAATGAGTATCTGAGTTTTGTTAAAATACAATTTTTGATATGTTTGACATGCCAAGGCTCCTGAATGCTCCCATATTCTCATGTGTAGCTACCAAATCTGTCAGAACTGGAGAATTCAAACCAACTGGAGAATTCACCAACTGGAGAATTCAAACCACCAAACAACTACTAACCAGAACTAGAATGGTATCACCTCCAGGGTCAGAAATAAAAATCATCAAAATGAAAAGACTTCCTTTCAAACAACACTTGAAATACAAGATGTAAAATAATTACCAATCAAAAATGTGCAAATACTGAAGGATCGAGTAAACCTTACGTTTATGCCAAAGAAACACAAACTCCAGTGAAGCTGTGGGTGGAACAGGGCCTGCTGCACAAATGAGGACATGGACAAAGCAGTAAAACCCTTGCACACTTCAGAGGTTTGGAGATGTCTACATGCTAGATTTCAGTGCGGGACAGAGACACCCCAGCTATGCTTAAACGAGGTAATTAAGAAGCAGCCTATCCCCAGCAGCACAGACCTGATGGCAGACAAATCTGCACAGCCAAGGAGCTTCCAGCTCACAGCTCTTAGAGCAGAAAATTCCCTCTGCCAAAGAGCTCCAGGCTGAGAGGAATGCCAGCATGTGAACATCTGAATTACACTCACGAGCGGAGGCTTCCCCTCTGCCTGCAGGACAGGGAAAGTTCCAAAAGAACTGGAAATTCACATGCAAAGAGACTAAAAAAGATGATGGACACTACACCCATGATTCTTATAATGAGAAAATTCCCTGAAAAGTTAATGGGATCAGAAAGTCATATTTATTGACCCTTGTCCCTACATTTACTTATTTATGCTTCTTTGTATGCCACAAAAAGCTCCAGTCTTCTTAGGAAAAATGGGAAGTGGCCATTATGGACAAGCCATTAGTTTCCAGCATAAACAGAAGTGTGCCTGGAACTACTGCAGTGAATATTTTATGGGAAAAGCTCTGAGGCTGAGTCTCAGCAATGTTAATGACATTTGTGACATCCAACCTCCACTTTTAGCAGGCACTTTTCTGAGGTGATGGCTCTAAAACTTGCACAGTGAACAAGAGTTGAGGTCTGCCATTACAAAGTCATGGCAATTCAAAATGAACTCAGAGATCCTTTTAAAAAACCTCCTTGGATAAAAAGAACTCAGATTTAGCACTTGAATGTCCTTCCCTAAATAACTAAACTGGGGATATGAACACTTGCCCAGCAATAATATACAGACTCAAACATACACCTGTAAGCTTATTGTTTAATTACCTGCACAGTTCATTCTTAGAAGTGCTTAGCTTTGTTTTCCACCAC